>JAJEJO010004238.1:196478-218293 GCA_020662805.1 Glaucomys volans
TGGCTTTGAACTCGCGATCCTCCTGACTCAGCCTCCCAAGTCAGGAGGATCGCGAGTTCAAAGCCAGCCTCAGCAACTTAGCGAGGCCATAAGCAACTCAGTGAGACCCTGTCTCTAAATAAAATACAAAATAGGGCTGGGGATGTGGCTCAGTGGCCGAGTGTCCCTGAGTTCAATCCCTGGTTCCAAAAAATAAAAAAAAAATAAAAAGTCACCCAGTATTATTGTGTTGTGCTCTATTTGAATCTTGAAATTGAGAAGGGTTTGTTTGATGTACATAGATACTCCATTGTTTGGGGCATATATATTTATGACTGTTATGTCTTGTTGGTGTATCATTCCCTTAAGCAGTATGAAATGTCCTTCTTTGTACCTTCTGACTAACTTTGGTTTGAAGTCCACTTTGATATGAGGGTGGAAACCACTGCTTGTTTATGCATTCTGTGTGAATGATATGTTTTTTTCCACTCTTTCACCTTCAGTCTGTGGATGTTTTATCCTAGGATTGAGTATATTGAAGACAGCATAATGTTGGATCTCTTATTAAAATCCAATGTGCCAGTCTATGTCTTTTTATTAATGAGTTTAGGCCATTAACATTCAGGGTTATTATTGAGATATGATTTGCATTCATGGTCATTTTGGTTTAGTTTTGGTTTCTAACATAACTTAGCTTCTCCTTTGATTGATCTTTCCTATAGTGTAGTTCCTCCTTTTGCTGATTTTCACTTTTTTTCATTTCTTTCTCATAGAATATTTTGCGAGAATATTCTATAATGTAGGCTTTCTAATTGTGAATTCCTTTAACTTTTGTTTATCATGGAAGGTTTTTATTTCATCCTGAAATCTGTAACTTAATTTTGCTCTCCAGCATTTTTTAACATGAATGGGTGTTAGATTTTATCAAAAGACTTTTCTGCTTCTGTTGAGATGATCATGTGATTTTGGTCCTTAATTTTGTTTGAGTGATGAATTACATTTTTGACTTGTGGATATTGAACTGAACTTGCATTTGTATAATGAAATCCACTTGATCATCAGTGTTATCTTCTTTATGTGTTTTTGAATTCAGTATGCTAATATTTTATTAAGGATTCTGCACCTTTGATTGATAGTTTTCTTTCCTTGATATATCTTTGTCTGGTTTTGGTATCTTTGTCTCTCAAATGCTTCATAAAAAGCATTTGAGAGCATTTCCTCCCTTTCAATTTTGTGAAATAATTAGAGAAATACTGGTGTCAGTTCTTCTGTAAAGACCTGGTAGAACTCAGATGATAATCTATCAGGGCTGTGGATTTTCTTTTTTGGAAGATTTTTAAATTGCTGTTTCAATTTTATTACTTAATTTTGGTCTATTTAGGCTTTCTATATTTTCCTGATTCAATTTTGGCAGGTCATGTGAGTCTAGAATTTTGCCAAGTCTTCAGATTTTCCAGTTTATTGGAGTATAAATTTTCAAAATATGTTCTAAAAGGATTTCAGAAAGGTTTGTTGTGTATCTGATTTTGTTGATTTGCTTTTTCTCACTTTTTCTTTTGGTTAAGGATTCGGCAATCTTATATATTTTTTCAAAGAACCAAGTCTTTGTTACATTGCTCCTGTGTATTGTTTTCTTATTCTCAACTTCATTGATGTTGGTTCCAAACTTACTTATTTGTTGTCTTCTACTGGTTGGGGGTTAGTTTGTTCTTTTTCTGTGATCTTGAGGTAGAACATAAGGTTGTTTGTTTGGTGTCTCTCTAATTTTTGAATGAAGTTGCTCCTATGAAATTTTCTCTTAAAACTCCTTTCATTCTGTCCCAGAAATTTTTGACATGTTGTATCTCTGTTCTCATTCATTTCTAAGAATTTCTTAATTTCTATTCTCATTTCTTCTTTGATTCATTCTTCATTTAAAAGTACTATTTGATCTCCATATGTTTATATGGTTTCTATTATTTTTCTTGCTATTGATTTCTGGCTTCATTCCATTATGATCTGATAGAATACATGGATTTATATAAATTTTATGATAAGATTTGCATTGTGGCTTAGAGTATGATCTACATTGAAAAAAGTTCAATGTGCAGTTGAAAAGAAAGTAAATTCAGCTCTTTAGGGGTGAAATATTCTGTAGATATCTGTTAGTTCCATTTGGTTTTTGCTTTGTTTACGTTGGAAGTATCTTCATTAATTTTATGTTTTGCTGACTTGTCATAAAGCATGTTTTGAAACCACCTGATATTACTGTGTTGAGGTCTATGTAGTATTTAATACTATTCAGAATTTTTTTCACATATTTAGGTACATGGACATTCTAGCATAAATATTTAATACTGCTATATCTTATTGTTAAATAGTTCACTTTACTAGAATGTAGTGGCTTTCTTTGTCTCTTCTGATTAACTTTTGCTTTAAATCTGCTTTTTCAGATATAAGAATAGCTACTTCTACTTGTTTTCTTGGCTCTTTTGACTGGAATTTTTTGTCGTTGTTGTTGTTTTTGCTGTCCTTTTAAAATGGATGCCTTTGCCTATGAGTTGTTTATACAGTAACCAATATATAGATAGATCTTGTTTTTTAATCCTTTCTGTTAATCTATTTCTTTTAACTGGGGAACTGAGCCCAATTAATATTCAGTGTTAGTATGAATATGTGTTTGTGGTTTCCTGTCTTTCACTATATTTTATCCTGTCCTGATTCTCATTTAGTAGATTATTTTTCTATTGAACATCCTCTGTGAGCATTTAGAATTGGTTTTCCATTCCTCTGTGTGCAGTTTATCTTTGCATAATCTTTGTAATGCTGTCTTGGTACTCATGAATTCTTTCAGTTTATTCTTATTGTGTAAAGTTTTTATTTCCCCCTTGTTTTTGAAACTGAATTTTTCTGGCTATGGAAGCCTGGGCTGACAGTTATTTTCTGTTTGGACTTAGAGTAACTCATTCCAAGCCCTGCTTGATTTTAGGGTTTGAGTGGAGAAATCAGGATCAAGCCTTATTTGTTTGACTGTGAATGTGACCTGATGTTCCTCTCTTGTGACTTTTAATATCCTTTCCTCATTTTCTATATTAGGTATTTGTATTATGAAATGTCTCAGTGAATTTCTTAATTGATTGTGTCTATTCGGGGTCCTGTAAGCCTCCTGTATGTGGATGTCTATCTTGTTTGTGATAATGGGAGAAATTTTCTATGTCATTGAAATGTTCTTTATGCCTCTAGATTAGATCTCCACGTTATTTCCTATCCTGATGATTCTCAGGTTTGGTTTTTAATGTTATCCCAGAGTCCTTGTATATTCTTGTCATGTTCTATATTTTTTTTTCCATTTACTACCTTCTGTATAGTCAAGATCATATAGCCTGTCTTCAATGCCTGAAATTCCATCTTCAAGGGCTGAGGTTTTATTTTCTACACTCTCTAATCTGTTAATGATGCCTTCAATTGAGTTTTAAATTTGATTGGCCATGTCTTTTATTTCTAGGAGTTCTGCTTTGTTTCCTTTCAGTGCTTTTATTTCTTTATTAACGTGGTCTTTCATCACCTATAATTGCTCTCGATTCCTTTCTTAAATCTTCTTACAGTTCTTTGAACATTTTGATAATCAGTTTATTATAATATTTTTTGGGTGTTTGTCTACCTTATTATCAATGGGATTCTTTGTTGGGGGATTGTGTATTTTGGGGGAAGATTTGTTCTCTCCTCTTTTCAGAGGTCTTAACCTTGTGTATCAAATGAGTAGATTTCTCTACTTTTTAAAAAATGTGTTCTTTTATGTGTAATTATCTTATTTGTTCAGGTACTTCTTTCTGTTTTTGATGTATGTATAGGCTCCAAGGGGTGGGACCTGAGTTCCCTAATTGTTCCTCCTTGGGTCCTTTTTGTCCATTTCTTTGAGTTGGAGTAATGTCATGAAATGTTTACCAATGTTTAATCTCAGCAGCTGAATCTCTAACCTGTGAAATTTGAGTGTCCCTGTAGGTTCCCAGTACCTCACAGAATGGGTCCAAAAAAACAATAATAACAACTATTACAAACAGCAGTGTTAAAGCAAACAACCAGATCCTATTATGATGTCTTCAACATTAATTGCTACAAAAAAAGAAATTGTGGAATCAGCAAGTAATTCTCATCAGTGAAAACTATAAGCATGAACTAGCTCCGGCTTTAAAGCAAATCACAGGTGTCAACTTTATCACCCACAACAGTAATTGAGTGTACTGGCACACGCGTGCGTGCGCGCGCGCGCACACACACACACACACACACACACAGAAGGAATAAAAGGTAAAATAAAATAAAATAATTAAAAATCCCATTTCTTAATGAAGACCAAAGGAGAATTCCCTACTGAAGGTGTCCAAAATAGTTGACCAGAATGGGCGGTCATTGTCTATGTCACACAATCTTTCTTTCCAATTCTTCCTGAGTTATGTAGTTATAAAAGCAAGGGGGAGAGATTTTAACACCTTCCTGTTTTTGTGTTGCTTTCTGAGCTGCCAGTTGGAGTGACCTAAAATTGAGTGTTTGATGTAACAGCTTCCCTTCATACCAGTGTGAAGTGGGATGAGTTAGGACATACTGTCATGTGGTGTTTTGTCCATTTGGACAAGTTCAGTGCATTCTTAGGATACAGGTTCTGCAGGATTCTCTAAGGGGAGTGTTAGCAGGTGGCGCTAAGGTCTAACTGGTCCTCAGGTTTAATCAGGCTTTGTTGGGTGATGCTTCTTTGGAGAAACTAGATTGACCTACGCCTAGGACTAGACAGTAGTCAATCTCTTCTACAGGTCAGATTCTCAGGAGCCTTCCAAAAAGCTAATTGAGGGGAAGAGGAGGCAATTCTCCACTCACTGTTGCCCAGGAGCACAACCTTCCTGTTATTACTCTCTGAATGTATTCACCCTCACGCATTCAGACTGTCAGCCTGCTTTAGCCGGTCACGTGAGCCACCAGATACAAAGAAGAAAAGAGTTGGGCTCCACTTTGCTATTCTGTCTCAAATCCCTTTGGGGACAGTCTACTCCACACCTGTTTCTCTCACATTCCATAAGGAACAGCCTAGGTCTCTCAAAAGACTCCTGCCAGGATATTGTGACTGCGTGTGTGTGTGTGTGTGTGTGTGTGTGTGTGTGTGTTTGGACCTCCTGTGTCTGTAGATGCCACGGCAATGTACTTAATGTACTTGTCCCTGGATGGCTTCTGCCTCAGCTCTCCTTGTTCAGTTGAGATACACAGCACTGTTTTTAAGCACCAGCGCATAGTGCAGCCACTGCATCAGTTAAGTTTTTGATCTCAGGTTTCTCCCTACTAAGAATATATTCCCCTCCCTTTGTCTGGTGGTGAATTCACACCTGCAGTCACAGGGTTATAATATTTTCTTTTTTCTTTGTTTATTGGACCCAAATTTCTGAGTCCTTATGCCATTGTGAGTGTCCAATATTAAATTTTAGTGAAATCCTTTTTTACTCATCTTGTTGAGAAGCTGTACACCTGTTGCTTTGGTTTCACCCCATGGTGCAGCTTAGAATGCAGCTTCCTCTGCTCTGCCAATTCTGAGTCAAGTTTCAGTGCTCTCATGTTCCTACCCCACATTTTAAAAAACAAGAGGAAAAAAGAAAAAAAAGCATAAATTTTCCTACAATTATGAAGTGAAATATTATAGTGGCTGAGAATTTACCTAAAGTAATGTCATATACCAAACCACAAATAGAGAAGACTCAGAGAACACCAAACAGGAAAAATGCAGGAAAAGACCCTATACCTAAGCATATAATTTTCTAGTTACATAAAATCAATGATAAAGAAAAATATTATTTGGCAAATATACCTCAATAAATCCAGAAAAATCAATAGATTCTAAGGGAATTATTTTCTCCAGTATTAACAAAAAATATATTTCTAACAATCAAGTTTTAGTGGGGGAAAAAAGCTTGTTTTGACCTTACCGTCTGAGGTAGTGAGTACCACTTTGTCTCATTAATTTTTCTTTGATTCAGGACAGCATAATTCTTTTCAGATTTTTGTGGAAAAAAATGCTTTGTCTTGTTTTGACAGCTAAAATATAGGTCACATTTCATATTCTCAGGCTTTTACATTAGCAAACATAAGATTATTTTAGCACAATAAAATATTTGGAACTTTTTAGTATGTTAGTAAATGAGTGGTTTTGTCTTCAGCTTAAGAGAAAGATCAGTAATTTGAGGTGTATTTTAAATATATCAGCATCTATAAAGTTTTATAATTTCTGAAAGCAATACTAATGACCATTCTGTCCAAAACTGAAGTTGAAACTCCCTTTACTTAACATCTCTGAACTATTCTACCATAAATAATAATGATACTTAAAGAGGAGTGCTATGGTACTAGTAGTAGACTTTACATTTTCTTCAAATACGATACTGTGTGATCTTTAGTACCTAAGGAGAAACTTGCGCTAGTTTTCTACAATGTCTTTCAGAATACAGAAGCAGAAAGAATAATACATTAATTGCTAACTTATTCTAGACAGTTTCAGCCTCATTCTAATACTAAAGCTACACAGACATTACTAGAAAAATATAGATCTAAATATATTATGGACACAGATGCAAAAATTCTCATCAAATAAATACATGAATATATAAAACCAGTTATGACACCATGACCAAATATAATTTATTCCAGGAATGCAAGAGTGCTTAAATATTTGAAAATTGATTAATGTAAGCAATCATATCAATAGGCTAAAGAAGATAACTTATATAATCATATCGATAGATCAGAAAAAGCATTTGACTAAATTTGGGACCTACTCCATTATATCAACTCTCAGTAGATGAGGAATAGAGGATAAGTTCCACAATTGGATAAAGAACTTCTATACAAATCATACAGCTATCATTATATTTAAAGATTAGTAGCTTTTCCTAAGGTAAGGAACATGGCAAGGATGTGTCCCCTCTAACCACTCCTTTTCAACAGCATAGTGGTAATTGCAGATAATGCAAAAATAAAATAAAATATATACAGATTGTGGAGAAAGAAGAGTGTTTACAAGTGACATGATATTTTGTATAGAGAACCAGAAAGATTCAACCCTAAACTCCTGGATTAATAACTGATTATATCAATGTTGTAGGGCACAAAGTTAACACGCAGAAGTTATCACATATATGCAAGCAATGAAGGAATGCAATTTGAAATTGAAAATATGTTTGCATTAGACCTCCAAAATGAAATAGGTATAGTCTAATAAAATATAACATCTTCTTAAAGAGATTTTTTAAAACTTTGTTTGAAGAAATCAAATGATAATAAATTGAGAGGAATTTCATGTTTATGGATAGAAAAACTATTTGTCAAGATTAAGTTATTCCCAACTTGACCTATAGGTTCAATGCAATTCCCATAGAAATTTCAACAAGTTATTGACAAGCTGGTTCTAATATGTATTTTCAAAGGTAAAAGACCAAGAACAACTCTTATGGTTTAAATATTAGGTGTTCCCCCAAAGCTCATGTGTGAAATAAAGGGGATATAAGAGGTTTAATATAATTAGTGCATTAATCCACTAATAGGGATTAAGTGGGTAGTAATCGCAGGGAGGTAGTATGTGGCTAGAGGAGGTTGGTGACTGGGGACATGCCTTTGGGGTTTGTATTTTGTCCTTGTTGAGCAGAACTCTCCCTCTCTCTTTCTCTCTCTGCTTCCTGGTGGTATGTCTCCAGCTGCTTTCCTCTGCCACACACTTCTGCCAGGATGTTCTGACTCATCTCAGGCCTGAAAGAATGGAATCATCTATAGACTGAGATCTCTGTAACTATGAGCACTGCCCCCCGCCCCCAAAAAAACACACAAAAAGCTTTTTCTTTCCAAATTATTCATGTCAGGTCTTTTGGGTCACAAGAGCGAAAATACTGACTAAAATTATAGCTAACAATACTGAAGGAGAAGAATAAAATTGGAAGACTAATAACCTGACTTTTAAGACTTACTATAAAGCTATATTAATCAAGACAGTGTGATATAGGCAAAAGAATAATGAAGAGAATAATAATGAACAGAATAATAGGACAGAATAGAGATCCCAGAAATAGACTCACATAAATATATTCATTTGATCTTTGACAAAGGCACAATACAATACAATGGAGGAAAGATTTTTTGTTTGTTTCCCTTTTTTTCAACAAGTCATGCTGGATGAGTTGGACATTACAAGCAAAAAAAGCAAAAAGCAAACACCAAAACAAAACAAAAACAAAAACAAAAACCCCACAGATCTTACACACTTCACAAATATTAGCTCAAAATGGATCATCAACCTAAACATAAAAAGCAGACTATAAAACTCCTAGAAATTGATGTAAAAGAAAACCTAAAAGACATTGTGTATTGCAATGACTTTATTGATAAAACAATGAATGCATGCTCTGTGGAAAAAGTAATCAATAAAAAGTAATCTCACTAAAATTAAACATTTCTGCTCTACAAAAGATACTGTCAGAGGATGAGAAGACAAGGCACAAGCACAGATAGGAAGAAGATATTTGAAGACACATCTGATAAAGTACTATTATCCTAAATATGTGAAGAACGTTAAAAAGTCAACAATAAGAAAATACGCCAAAAGAACTTAAAAAATGAGCCAAAGAACTTAAATATTTCATGATAGTGAATTTTTATAATTTTATGCTTCCATTACATCCATTTTGAGTAAGTTTAACTTTCTCAGACTAGAAGCAGGGCTCAGTCACCCTTGACAAACTTTTCAGTTCTATATCATCATAAAATGGTTCAGGCTGGTGGCTAGAGATAACAACTTCCAGTCATCTCTCCCACCTAGCAGATTGGGCTCTCTGTTTTCCTACCACTGGAATTAAAATTTGCCTAAAAGCTTAACATGCTGTGTACCCTATTCCCTTATATCTTTTGCTATTTGCCAAGCACATTTCTTCTTTTTACCTGACTCTCATTTCTGCCTTAAGTCACCCTGCGGCATCCTCTAAGTAAAAATCTTTGAACTTGTTTCTTATTATAGTGTCATATTAAATTTGTGCCTTGAACTTGTAAAACCAGGGGCTACCCCAGGCTGTAATTTCCTTGGATTGCTGGAAAAACATAAAAACCATCTCTCAGCACCAGTCATGGTAAGGTAATATTAAACTAGACATGGGTCAGACAACATCCACAAAAGTGTTTGCTTCTATAAACAAGTTTTGCATGTGAGCAATTCCTGGTCATTTGTTGGATAATTGGGCATTAGGTCAATTGCCAGATTAAAGAAGTGTCCTGTTAAAGGCTCACTGAAAATGCCCAAATCAATCTATTCATTCCCCATTAGGGCAGTGGTGATAACAGTTCCAATACTGGAACTCCATTTTAGCTGGAGGTTCTCAAAACCCTCACTAAAAAAGATATACTTTTGAAAAGTAAGCTTGTGGAAAAAATTCTACATCTTTTGTCATGAGGAAAATAAAACTTAAAACACAATAAAGTACCACTACATGCCAATTAGAGTGGAAAAATACAGAATCCCAATAATACCAAATGCTGGTAAGAATGAGGAACAACAGGAACTCTCAGTCATTGTTAGTTGTAATGCAAAATGATAAAGCCACTTTGTAGTTTCTTATGACACATATACTCTTATTATATGATTCAGTATTTGAACTACTTGTTATTCTTTTTTCAAAGCAAATGAAAATGTATATCTACCCCAAAACAAGTACAAGGATCTTTATAGAAGCTTTCTTTGTAATTGCCCAAATTTGGAAGCAACCAATATGTATTCAGTAGGTGAATGAATATAAAGTTGTGTTTCCATACAATGGAAATGAGCTATCAAGCCATGAAATGATGAGGTAAATTCTTACATATTACTTAGCAAAAGGAAGACAGTCTGAAAAGGTACACACTGTATGATTTCAACTATATGACATTCTGGAAAAGGTGAAACCATGATTGCCAGGGGATTTTGGGGAATACAGGGATGAATAAGTGGAGAACCAAGGGTATTTAGGGTTGTGATCCTACTCTGTACAATGTTATAAAGATGAATAACTGTCATTGTGTTTTTGACCAAACATATAGGATGCTCTACGTGAAAAGTGAACTCTAATACAACCTGTGGACTTTGGCTACAATGATGCATTGTTGTGGGTGGTAACAAAGTACCAAACTGGTGGGGGACATTGATAATGAAAAAGGTTATACACCAGTGGGGACAAGGAGTACATGGAAATTCTCTACACCTTACACTGAATTTTGCTGTGAATCCAAAACTTCTCTTAAAAAATAAAATCTGTGAAGGAAAAAAAACAGGGAAAGATTTCAGCAATGATTTCTTATCAAAATCAAAACAAAGTCAAAAATCCTCAAAACAGCACAACCATAAAATATAAATTCCAAAAGAGAAAGGGTTTTTTCCACAAAAGAAATAAAAAATCTTATATAAAACTAAGTTCCTATAGTAGCTAATATCTTTTCCATTACCTCTTCCATTCATTACTATTACTTTCCCATTCAGTAGGCAAAGGGTTAAAGCTTGGATGATATTTTGATGCTAGTTTTGTCTGTGTTTCTGCACAGGTACTGAGCAAAAGAAAATGAACTTTTTTTCTTGCTCATATTTTACACACACACACACACATACTTGCTCTAGTTAGAAAAGAGATCTACATTGCTTAATATATTTGGGTACAAAATAATGAACTGTAAAAATAATTTGCATAAAGTTGTTAACATTAGTTATATTTATCATAGTATATAAAAATAAGTCATTTTTTTCTTCAACTTTCCTTTAAGTAAACATATTAGTCTGAAAATATTTCTAGTAGTTTCAGATTATATAACAGTATTCACTAGAGAGATTTTTCTCATCAAGGAAGCTGAATATACTCTACTTTTCTCTTTTCTTATCAGAGTTGATTTTGAATAGCCCCAGTCTTTTAGTCAGCTTTTTTGTTGTTGTGACCAAAAGACCTGACAACATAGAGGAAGGAAATTTTATTTGGGCTCCACAGTTTCAGAGGTCTCAGGTCATAGATGATAAACTCCATAGCTCTGGGCCTGAAGCCATACAGAGCATCATGGCAGCAGGGCATCGTGGAGGAAAGCAACTCAGGACATGGCATTCAGGAAGCAAAGAAAACTCCACTCATCAGAGATAAAATATCAACCACAAAGCTATGCCCTAGTTCCCACATTCTCTAGCCAATCCTCACCTTATAGTTATGACCTAGTTAATCTATATCAGTGGATAGATCCACTGATTCAACTAAGCTCGCATAACCCAATCATTTCAACTCTAAACTTCCTTGAATTGTTTTACACATGAGCTTTTGGGGGATACCTCATATCTGAAACATTTTAGCTTCTGATATTTTTATTATTTCTCTTCTGCTATTCTTTCCCACCTGAGCTGCTGGTTCTGGTGTTCCCCCTTCCTTTCTAATTCATAAAGTGATGTCCTTGGGTGTTTCATCAGGAGTATTTCTTATAGCCACCACTGCCTTTTGCTTTTTTGCCACACACAAGTTGATTGTTAATATCATTAAATAAAACTATTCAGTAGAGCATTATTATGCTGCATTATTAGTAAATCATAATTATTTTAACCATTACTTTCCCTAAAAATTTACAATTTGCAATTATATTACCAAATATATATATGTATGTATATATATACACATATGTATGTATATACATTGTATATGTAGATATATATGTATACACACACACACTCATGACACTGAGCATATTTAACAACAATTTTAAGAATATACTTTTTTTCTTTCTTGGAAACTTTTTAAAAAGCTTATATTTGGCTTTTGTTGTTATTCCTCAAAATCAAATTGTCACATCGAAGCACAGAGTTGTAGTAAGTTGTTCCAATCATGTAGTAAGCAATTCAAATAAAACCAGTGGTGATTTATATGGTAACTATAATATCTCTGGACTACATACATTTCCCACCTACCACCTCTTCCAAAATTAAGACTTAATTTTTATTTTTGTTTTTTGTTACCACAATAAACCAATTAGATTTTTCCTTATCTGTTATGATGTGGGAAATGTTATACTGTGGAAAATTATTGCAAGTGAAGTCAAAAATTATAAATGCAACTCTTCCATGTATTATATACTAGTCATATGATTTTGAGAAATGCATTTACCATCCTTAAGTTTTTGTGCTTATAAGAATAGCACATAATCCTTAAAAAAATGTCTAAATCCATACAATGGTACCTGTCAGTGGACCATACTATCTTTTTTAATTTTATAAAAATAATATAATTTTTAAAGTGAAGATTTTAGAAATTTTTGTTACAAGAGAAGTAGGAACAGAGGATCCAAAAGGGAAAGAAAGTGATTATCTTAGAGTACTAAGAAATTTCAACCTGTGCTCACAATTTCCTGGAGAATTTCATTTAGATACAGATGTCTGTAACTCACTCCAACTCTACTAAATCATAATTCTTTTTAAAATTCTTTCTAATTAGTTATACATGACAATATAATGCATTTTGACACATCATACATAAGTGGAGTATAACTTCTCTTTCTTCTGGTTGTACATGATGTAGATTCACACAGGTTATGTAGTCAATATTCACATAGGTAAAAATGTCCAATTCATTCTACTATTCTTCCTAACCACATACTCCCTCCCCTCCCCTCACTCCCATCTGCCTAATCCAAAGCACCTCTATTCTTCCCTAGGGGGCCCCATGCCATTTTTTTTTTAATTTTTTTATTTTTTTGGTACTGGGGATTGAACCGAGGGGCACTCCACCACTGAGCCACATTTTGTATTTTGTATTTTATTTAGAGACAGAGTCTCACTAAGTTGCTTAGGGCCTCGCTAAGTTGCTGAAGCTGACTTTGAACTCGCGATCCTCCTGCCTCAGCCTCCCAGGTGCTGGGATTACAGGCATGCGCCACCATGCCCAGCTCATCCCACTTACTTTGAATTAGCATCCACATATCAGAAAAAATATTCAGACTTTGGTTTTCTGAGATTGTCTTATTTTGTTTAGCTTGATATTCTTATGCTCCATCCATTTACTGGCAAATGCCATGATTTCATTCCTCTTTAAGGCTAGGTAATATTTCATTGTGTGAATATACCACATTTTCTTTATCTATTCACCTGTTGCATATCTACATTGGTTCCATAGTTTAGCTATTGTGAATTGAGCTGCTATAAATATTGATGTGGCTGCCTCACTATATTATGCTGATTTTAAGTCCTTTGAGTATAAACTGAGGATGGGATAGCTGGGTCAAACTTCTTCCATTCCAAGTTTTCTGAGGAATCTCCATACTGCTTTCCATACTGCATAATGGTTGCACCAATTTGCAGTTCCACAGCAATATATAAGCTTCTCATTTCCCCCACATCCTTGCCAACACTTATTGTTGCTATTGGTGCTTATATTCTTGATAATTACCATTCTGTCTGGAGTGAAACTACTTTGAGTAGTTTTCGTTTGTGTTTCTGTAATTTCTAGAGTTGTTGAACATTTTTTCATATATTTGTTTATCCAATGTGTATCTTCTTGTGTGAAGTGTCTGTGCAGTTCCTTAGCACCTTTACTGACTGGATTATTTGTGGAGTTTTTGGTGTTAAGTTTTTTGATTTCTTTATATATCCTGGAGATTAATATTCTATCTGAGGTTCAGGTAGTCAAGATTTTCTCCCCTTCGATAGTCTCTCTCTTCATGTTATTGATTATTTCCTTTCCTGACAAGAAACTTTGTAGTTTGAATCCATCCTATTTATTGATTATTGATTTTGTTTCTTATGCTTTAGGAGTCTTATTAAGGAAGTAAGGTCCTAAGCCAACATGGTGAAAATTTGAGCCTACTTTTTCTTCCATTAGGTACAGGATTTTGGTTCTAGTGCCTAAGTCTTTGATCCACTTTGAGTTTTGTGCAAGGTGAGAGATTTATGGATTTCCCATTTTCCCAGCACAACCATTAGTTGAATAAGTTCTTTTCTCCAATATTAGTTTTTGTCACCTTTGTCTAGGATAAGAAAATCGTTTTTGTTACTATTGCTCTGAAGTATACCTTAAGGTCTTGTATTGTGATGCCTCCTGCTTTACTCTTCTTGCTAAGGATTGCTTTGGCTATTCTGGGTCTCTTATTTTTCCAAATGAATTTTATGTGTTTTTTCTAGTTGTATGAAGAATGTCATTGGGATTTTAATTGGAATTGAATTTATAACACTTTTGGTAGTATGGCCATTTTGACAATATTAATTCTGCCTATTCAGGAGCATGGGAGGTCTTTCCATCTTCTGAGGTCTTCTTTAGTTTCTTTCTTCAGTGTTATATAGTTTTCATTGTAGAGGTCTTTCACCTCTTTTGTTAGATTGATTCCCAAGTATTTTTTAAAGCTATTTTGAAAGGGGTAGCTTTCCTAATTTCTCTTTCAATGATTAATCACTGTGCATTTGATTTATGAGTATTGATTTTATATCCTCCTAGTTTGCTGAATTCATTTATTAGTTCTAGTTTTTTTCTGGTTGAAATTTTAGATCTTCTGATATAAAATCATGTCATCAGCAAATAGTGATAGTTTGAATTCTTCATTTCGTATTCATATCCCTTTAATTTCTTCTTCTGTCTAATTGCTCTTGCTAGAGTTTCCAAAATGATGTTGAATAGAAATGGTGAAAGAGGGCATCCTTGTATTCTTCCAGTTTTTAGAGGGGATATTTTCAATTTTTATCCATTTAGAATGGCATTGGTTTTGGGTTTAGCATAGATAGCTTTTAAGATATTGAGGTATGTTCCTGCTATCTCTAGATTTTATAGTGTTTTGAAGATGAAGGGGTATTGTGTTTGGTCACATGTTTTTTCTTCATCTTGAGATGATCATATGAATCTTGCCTATAAGTCTATTTACATTTACTGATTTCCATGTTTTGAACCAACCTTGCATTCCTGGGATGAACCCCACTTAATTGTGGTGCACTGTCTTTTTAATAAATTTTTGTATATGATTTGCTGGAATTTTATTCAGAATTTGTGGATCAATGTTCATCAGGGATATTTGTCTGAAGTTTTCTTTCCTTGATTTTTTTTTTAATTTTTTTGATTTGTGTAGCAGGGTAACACAGCTTCATAGAATGAGTTTGGAAGGGTTCCCTCCTTTTCTATTTCATGGAATAATTTGAGGTGTATTGTTATTAATTCTTCTTTGAAGGTCTTGTAGAATTCGGCTGAGAATTTGTCTGGTTCTGGGCTTTTCTTGATTGGTAGGCTTTTGATGGTGCCTTCTATTTTAGTGCTTGAAATTGATCTGTTTAAATTATGTATGTCTTTCAGTCTAAATCATGATTCTTAAAATGAGTTGCTACATCTGTACTTTCAGTCATCTTACCAAGAAAGTCTAAATTATTTATACTGTATCATTGACCTGAAGAGAGAAAAATTCAATTCTAAAATCTACAACTTCATTATAGATCAAGTACTATTTAGTGGTTTGTATCTACAAATTTTGAGATTTTTGTGTGAACACTAGATTTTCTTGTGTAAACACTGGAGTTAGAGTCAAACATAATTTTCACACTCCTGCTTAGCTCTGTTAATTAATGTAAAATTATTTTCCAATTTTCTTATGCAAAGTGAAAGACTCTATTGTGTGTTATTAGGATCAGGAAATAAATATTTAAAAATTATTTGATAACCCTTAATTATTTTTCATTGAAAACCTAGAAAATATTTTATTTAGAAAGTTTAGGGCAATTCAATTTAATGTATTTGAATTTTTGCCATACATTTTAATCACATTGTTATATAAATTTTTATAAAAATATAAAAATGCATTTTTTCACCAAAATCTATAAAGATGCTTCCAATGCCCTCTAATTGATTCCACTGTGTCAGGAAAACACCTTTTTCATTGCATATATTTCTAAGCATTGTTTTAAGGGACAGCAATTTTTTCGACCAATAATTCTCTATAGTATCCTGGGAAACTATAGCCCTTGATGTTTTTTTATAGCATAATAATTTAAAAATGTACTTGTCCATGTCTCTAACTCTTGGAACATATGAACAGAGTCATGTTGTGAATTATTCATCAGGCAACCTCAGAATAAACTACTAATGTAGACAGATTTTTAATCTCCCCCGGTAAACTCATATTTGTAAGAGCAGTGCTAAGCATAAAACTCCTACTACATTTTCAGAATGAGAAAAGTGAACTATATTATAGTGCAACATATGTTATTCAACATCAACCTTTCCAATTTTAGATGATCCTGAAGGAAGCACAAGGGTTGAGGGCAAGCCAGACCAAAGTTAAAACTCTTACAATCTTCCTTTCCATCTGTATGATTTGTGCTTAGTACAAGTGTTGTTAGTCACAAAATAAAAGTCACTGATTTGTGGAGTGATATGAATCACTGATATGATTTCTTCATATTTCCTTGCAATAAACATGGCACTGACACCAACCCTCTACAGCATTTTCTGGGGCATATAATTATTCTGCATGAACAGATCAACAAAAGAAATGGTTATATACAGGGTCTCCTGAAACCTGAATTTCATTTGAACCTGTGCTAGTCAATTAGAATGGCTTTCATGTTTCCAGTGACTTCTGGACCCAATAAATATTTTGGTCTGATTGCTATTCCTCGAGTTGTCTCAGATACGCACAATTATCTGTCACATATTCACTACAAAGGTTTGTATCAGCTCCATTTTCTGCATCCACATCATTCACTGCAGTAATCACATCAGAGAAAGTGTGACTCAGATATTATTCCTCTGCAGGGGCATATCCAGATGTTCCTATTAGGCTTAGAGAGGGACTATCAACCAAACTAAGTTCAAGTGAGCAGTTTTCTTTCCTAACAGGTTCTGGCTCAGCATCTGTCTCTACCTCTGGCTCTAGCATACACACTGGCATTTTGTCTATAGGTTATCTAAGTTTTTTAGCAATAACCTTCCCAGTAGCTTTTCTTCCTTTTTCAAAGGCACACTGGCTTATAGTGGTTCACTTTGTTACCAGGCTTTTCTTGGCCTCAACCCTGGGTATGGAGGCTGTCCTTAGCAATGGCCACAGGTACAGGCTTTATATCTGCAGTAATGATGTTGGTCTTTATTTCCGTATTAATTCTCATGTTCTAGGTTGCAAGGTCAACTCTACAGCCTTCACTAGTCACTTTCCCACCAGAACCTCCTTATTTACCGATTGGGGAATTTCCTCTTAAGTCCAGGACAGGTCCTGGTGACTCAGAGCAGGCAGTTGCTCAGGAGCAGAAGCAGAAATACCAGAGTCTGCTTCTTCCTTTGAGTTACTTAGAAAAGGTGAAACATCTTTCAGTAAGGAAAAGAACATTTTAATAAGCACTGCTGATAAGCTGTGAGCTTACTTCTTTTCAACCTCCTCTTTTTATTCATTTTTCTGAAATACATTTCCCAGAGATGTTTCAATATTTTAAAAAATCAACCTTAGCTTTTCAATTATCTGGAAACAAAGATTTCACAAGAGTCTCCAATGTTGCTCATATGCCTTTTCTATTCACTCTATGGAGTTGCTTATTCCCTTCATGTAAATGCTCTGTCAAATGCAAGTATGTCTTGTCTAATTAACTGACTTTATATAAGCAGTAAGTTTTAGAAAAAGCTTTTGACTTTTGAAGAACAGATAAAGCAAGTCTATATAAATAATAATTCATGAATTGCCCTTTTTGTTAAGCACTGCATATGATTAAATTTAAATGAAAAAATTTCTGGATTTCTTGTTAGTATTAGATGTTACTAGAGTACTTAATATCTGCTACTTTTCTTAAATTATATTTGCATTATCATTGTTTTAGTAACACCATTTTAAAAAGCCATAGCATGATTTTCCTTGTTTCAAACCCTTCCCAAGAAGTTTTAAAAAATCTTTCAGAAATTTCAAACACTGTAATAAATTTTTATATTATTTTTTATAGTAAGCAGAACTAAGTGAAAGGTGTGCCTGGAAAACTTTCCTACAACAAATACCACTATAACCCTCATTCACTTGTTTCTTTATAACATTTATGTTAAGGAAATTATGTTGACAACGTAAGAAACTGTTACTAAGCTTCAAGGAAGTGTCTCGGCAACCTATTTGAAATGAGAATGATTTGAAAAGAGAATAAAACAACTTTGTATTAGGTATCTTACTTTTGCTGTGGCTGAAACTGTTTTCTTATTTACTAAAACCATTCCCCCTTTTCTCAAGGGAATTATCTTTAACTTCCTTATCTACTGTAAGGAGTGAGTTTTAGTGGAATGTGGAAGAGCAATATTCTGCACCTGTGATTATTGCCTATAAAAATTCTTGTGTGATTCTTTACTCCATGTTTTCTCAAATATGGCAGGTAAATGTAGATACCATAACTAAATGAAATTCACAAGTTAAAATGTCAGAACTTCCACCGACCTGTGTCCCTGAATACTACATGGAAAAGAACCTCTATAGCATGCTGACTTGTCTTTATGTGAAACAGAAATAAGTAGATTGTACTAGTATTAGAAAGTGTGATGAAAAAATGTATACTACAGGGATGTTTTCTGAAAACAATATATGTATATAGGCACACACACACACACACACAAACCACAGCTAACAATAGCTGCCCTGAACTGAATTTCCTACAGAACCAACTGAAAGGATTACACCAAATCTCGTTTACCCCAAGATCTAATTTCTAGCAACTTGGTAATCTGGACTCTTGGTAAGCTGGAGTCAAGTAATTTGTTCTACTAGGAAGGAACCTCCCAAGCTCACTTCATAAAAATGGGAGAGCTGAAGATGGGATCCCTTATTAGAAACAAACCTTCATAGTGTATTCACTTGAGCACTGGTCCAAGCATATCTTTCTATAGGATGTGTAGAGAAGAGAGGGTGTGGTTATATGCTCATTCTTCTGCCCTGCAATAAATGAGATTATTGGACTTTAACAAAATTCTTTATTAACATTATAACCCTATGATTTCAGTCTTTATAACAGAATTACATTTAGTGTATTAAAATGATAAGAAATATTTTATTAAATTAGTCATTATCAGAATAGTACAGAATAGGAGCTCCGGTCTTCCCCGCCCCTGCGTGGTGTCTCCTGGGCAGTCTGGCCTGGAGGGGCTGGAGTCTCTGGCTCTGGCGACTGCCTCTGCCCAGAAGCATTGATCATTCCCAAACTGGAGGAAGTAGGACAGCAGCTTTCTTGGGTCACCACTTGATCAAGACCTCTCAAACATCAGGTGAGTTACTGGAAATCTGCAGGGACACTCTAAGTCTTCACAGGAAAATTGCATTACCTCTGATTCGCACTATTAGAGGGGAAGATACATGAGCAACATGAGAAAACAAGGAAAGAAAGTGTCCCAAACAAATCTAGATGATATATCAAAAGAACCCAAAGACAGCATGGTAGAAGGAATGACAGAAAGGGAGTTCAGAATGTTCATAATTAAAATGATCCGAGAAGAGAGTGATGGGAAGAGAGAGCAGATTCAGGCTATGAAGAATCAGTTAATAGAGCAATTGCAGGAAGCAAAAAATCATTTCAATAAGGAGATAGAAGTTCTGAGAAAAAAACAAACAGAAATCCTTGAAGGAAACAAGGAAATGAAGGAAACAATCAACCAAGTGAAAAACTCAATAGAAAGCATAATTAATAGAATAGATCACTTGGAAGACAGAACCTCAGACAATGAAGACAAAATATTTAATCTTGAAAACAAAGTCGAACAAACAGAGAAGATGGTTAGGAATCATGAACAAAACCTCCAAGAAATATGGGACATCATGAAAAGACCAAATTTAAGAGTTATTGGGATTGAGGAAGGCACAGAGATACAAACCAAGGGTATGAATAATCTGTTCAATGAAATAATATCAGAAAATTTCCCAAATATAATGAATGAGATGGAAAATCAATTACAAGAGGCTTACAAGACACCAAACACACAGAATTATAACAGATCCACACCAAGGCACATTATAATGAAAATACCTAACACAAAAAACAAAGATAGAATTTGAAAGGCAGCGGGAGACAAATATCAGATTACCTACAGGGGGAAACCATTATGGATATCAGTAGATTTCTCAGCCCAGACGCTAAAAGCAAGAAAGGCCTGGAAAAACATATTTCAAGCTCTGAAAGAAAATGGATGCCAACCAAGAATCTTATACCCAGCAAAACTTACCTTCAGATTTGATGATGAAATAAAATCCTTCCATGATAAACAAAAACATAAAGAATTCACAAAGAGAAAGCCTGCCCTACAGAACATCCTCAACAAAATATTCGAAGAGGAAGAAATGAAAAACAACAATTGCAACCACCATGGGGAGGAATCACCCTAAAGAAAGAGTCAAACAATGGAAAAATAAAGTTAAGCTAAAAACCTTAAGAAAGCTAAAATGGCAGGAAATACAAGTCATATCTCAATAATAACCCTGAATGTAAATGGCCTAAACTCATCAATCAAAAGACATCGACTGGCAGATTGGATTAAAAAGAAAGACCCAACAATATGCTGCCTTCAAGAGACTAATCTCATAGAAAAACATGCCCACAGACTAAAGGTGAAAGGTTGGGAAAAAACATACCATGCATATGGATTGAGTAAAAAAGCAGGAGTTTCCATCCTCATTTCAGATAAAGCAGACTTCAAGCCAAAGTTACTCAGAAGGGATAAAGAAGGACATTTCATACTGCTTAAAGGAAGCATAAATCAGCAAGACATAACAATCATAAATATTTATGCACCAAACAATGGTGCATACACGTACGTCAATCAGACCCTTCTCAATTTCAGAAACCAAATAAACCAAAACACAATAATACTGGGGGACTTTAACACTCCTCTCTCACCATTGGACAGATCTTCCAAGCAAAAATTGAACAAAGAAACCATAGGACTCAATGACACAATCGCTAATTTGGACTTAACAGACATATATAGAATATTCCATCCATCAAAAAGCGAATACACTTTCTTCTCAGCACCTCATGGTTCCTTCTCTAAAATAGACCATATGTTATGCCACAAAGCTACTCTTAGCAAATACAAAAACATAGAGATACTACCTTGTGTACTATCAGATCATAATGGAATGAAATTAGATATCAATGATAAAGTTAGAAACAGAAACTACTCCAAGACCTGGAGATTAAATAATATGCTATTGAATGATACATGGATAACAGAAGACATTAGGGGAGAAATTAAAAGATTCTTAGAGGTCAACGAGAACAAAGATACAACATATCGAAATTTCTGGGATACTATGAAAGCGGTGCTAAGAGGAAAGTTCATTGCAGGGAGTGCACTTAATAAAAGAATGAAAAGTCAACAAATCAATGACCTCACATTACAGCTCAAAGACCTAGAAAAAGAGGAACAGATCATCATCAAAAGTAGTAGAAGACAGGAAATAATCAAAATAGAGCTGAAATCAATGAAATTGAAACAAAAGAAACAATTCAAAAAATTGACTAAACAAAAAGTTGGTTCTTTGAAAAAATAAACAAAATTGATAAACCCTTAGCCACGCTAACAAAAAGAAGGAGAGAGAAACTCCAAATTACTAAAACTCGTGATGGGAATGGAAATATTACAACAGACACAATTGAAATACAAAACATAATAAGAAGCTACTTTGAAAATTTATACTCCAACAAAATAGAAAACATGGAAGACATCAACAGGTTCCTAGAGGCATATGAGCCACCCAAACTGAATCTGGAGGAAATACACAACTTAAATAGATCAATTTCAAGCAATGAAATAGAGGAAGTCATCAAAAGCCTACCAACCAAGAAAAGTCCAGGACCAGATGGATTCACAGCC
>JAJEJO010004239.1:0-24740 GCA_020662805.1 Glaucomys volans
CTCTAATTTAAAAAGTCAAATATTTATGTCAGATTTTTCATAAAAAGTAAGGACCCACTTTGTCTCTGCTTGATTTTTCTACTTTCTTAGGTGCTACCACTTTCAATGTTTTAGCTGATTCTTTTCACTTTTACCTCATCTTTTTTTGTTATTGTTGGTACTGGAGATCAGACTCAGGGTTCATACATGCTAGGAAGTGCTCTCCCACTGAGCTGCATCCCCAGCCCTGGACTTTTACCCTTGAAACTCCAAATACAAGGCCTTTGCTAAGGCTGCTGGCCTTCTCCTTTGCAGTCTGTGTTGCAGTGTCCCATGGCTGATACAGAAGCCAATAGTTACTGTTCTTTCCCACTCCTACCCTTCCTCCGTCTTCCAATGTTTTCTTAGAAAAATTATGTTCAGCTCAGTCATTCCATTTCTGTTTCCATGACAATTACTTTGATATATAAACTTCCATAGTTTCCACTTCTGGTACACCACTTCACTCCTGGTATAGCATTTCTTGGAATTAATATTCACCTTTTTCTTTTGATTATTTTCTGTGGTGCTCTTATTAATTTAGCATTGGTAATGTTGCTATTTACATGATTCAAGAAGTTCTGACTGTTAATTTTTATTTATTTGATTTGTTTATTATTTTATTTTTAATTTTAACTACTTAGAAATAAATATCCATCCTGGGTCTTTCCAACATATTTGCATGTGGGCTGGACTTCTGTATCTGGAGCAGAACCACCTTCCCAGCTACTTGGGAAGCTGGGGTAGGCAGATAACAATTTTGAAGACAAGCTGGACAAGTAATGCAATTCTGTTTGAAAAACTGGGAGGGTGGTGGGACTGAGGATATAATCAGAGAGAGCATCCTGGGGCTCCATCACCAGAAGCGAGCATGCACACACATATGCAACTATATCAGTAATAGGATTAACTTTCTTATTGTAGCAAAAAAAACTTCAGGTTAACCATTGAAATGATTTTGTGGGGGATACTGGGTATGGGGGATTCAACTCAGGGATGCTTTACCACTGAGCTCCATCCATAGTCTTTTGGTTTTTGATTTGAGACAGGGTCTCCTTAAGATGTTGAGGTTGGCTTTGAACTTGCAATGCTTCTGCCTTAGCATCCCAAGTCACTGGATTACAGGTGTGCACTCCTACACCCATCATTAAAATCATATTTGAATACATAATAACATACTGATAAACTGTAAGCACATGGTATATAACAGATCTTTACTATTTTTCCATCTTGCAAAATGAAAACTCTATGTCCTTTGAACAAAACCACCCCACCCCTTCTACCCCTGGTGACCAGCTTTCTAAGTGAAATCTATGAGCATATTTCCTCTACTTCCATGAGGCCAGAGGTTCACAGCACAAGCTGCAGTCTCTGAATGTGAAAACTTAAATATAATGAGCATAATTGAATTTCAAGGTGGACAAGTGGTGGCACCCAGGAGCCAAAGTCCTTGAAGCGGGTGTGGCTTCTGTAATGGATGCTAGCCCAAAGCAACAGTCAGAGTAGTGTGGCTGTTGTACTGATGGCATTGGCTCATTTATCCTGATATTCCTAGAAGTGAAACAGCACTTCGTGTGTAGAAGCTAAACATTTCTGGGACAAATGAACACATCTACCTTGAAACATATGAATATAGACACAGTCCCTCCATCATTTGCCAGACTTGAGCCAGTTTACAAACCCAGAACCCCTGGAATAAAGAGGGGTCAGCTTCCTTGAGGAGGGATCCCAGTAGACTGCTGAAAATTTCAGTTCATCTTACTCCTAGCCTACCTCCAAGGACCGTATGTGCTGTTAATAGGGAAACTATACATTGGGAAAAGGAAATAAGCAAATGTTTTATTACTGTTAGACACTAACTCTCAATTGACACTAATTCCCAGAGACCGCAAATATCACTGTGGCTCCCCAGTCAGAACAGGAACTTATGGAGGTCAGGAAATCAATGGAGTTTTAGCTCAGGTTCTTTTCACACTGGACCAGAGTGTAAACAAACCCAGTCTGTGGTTATTCCGGCAGTTCCAAAATGCATGATGGAATAAGCCATTTCAGCAACAGGCATGGTCTCCAGGTTGACTTATTGATGTTGGAGTGGGGGCTGTGGTGGGGGGCCAAGCAGAAGCTGCTAGAAGTGCCTCTACCTATGGAAAAATACTGCACTCCTGAATGGACTGCAGAGATTAGTGCCACCAACAAGGACATAAAAGATACAGCGGTGGTGATTGCTACCCCAACCCCATTCAACTCACCTGCTTAACCTGTGCTGAAGAGAAAGGAATCTGCAGAATCACAGTAGATTGTAGTAAATTTGAGCAGGGGTGCCTCCAATTGCAACTGCTGTGTCAGATGAGGTTTTATTGCTTGAGCAAAATAACACATCCCCTGGCACCTGATATGCAGCTATTAACCCTGAAAACACCTTTGTGAGGGGCAGGAATCGTGTACATTCAAGCCCCAGGCTATTTACCAATGAGCTACATGCCCACTCTTTATTTTTTATTTTGACATAGAGTCTCACCAAGTTGTTGAGTCTGGCCTCCAACCTCCTGAGTTACTGGAATTACAGGTCTATGCCACTCCACCTCTCAAAAATGACTATATCTCTATTGCTTTCCATAATGCCTCCAGAAGCAGTTTTTCTTCAGCTCTCAAGGTCAGGAATACACATTCACTGTCCTCTCTCTCTCTTTTCTTTATGGTGAAAAAAATTGTGTTTCGAATTATCCAGCTGGATGCAGATTTAGATGATCCCCATTCCGTTGGTAACATCTAAAGCAGTACAATTAGGAGCAGTTGAGCATGGGCCTTCTTTCCAACAGGCTGGATGAGGGTATTGGCTTTGGCCACATCAGTGTCACAGAGCTTCTTCAGAGCCTGTTTGATCTGGTGCTTGTTGGCCTTGACATCCACAATGAACTCAAGTGTATTGTGGTCTTCTGTTTTCCTCATAGCAGACTCAGTGGTTAGGGGAACTTCATGGCTTTGTGGTGAAGCTTATTTTCCTGGGGACATGCTTTTTCCCAAGAATGGGGATTGGGCCAAGGGCCTTGCACTTACTCACACGTGCTCTACCTCTGAGCTCCATCCCTATCTCTGGGAATGCCTTTCTGGGGGTATCTGAGCTGCCTCCAGAGCAGCAATGAGGGGTCCACTGGAAGGTGGATTTTGGGTGGATCTTTCTTTCTTGGTGATAGGGATTAAACCCAGGCCTCACACATGATAAGTCTGCTCTCTGCTACTGAACTACACCCGCAGCCCTTGGATTTATTTGTTTGTTTTGTGTCTCTGGATGCCTTTCAGCATTGCTTTCCTGGTCTTCAAAGCCTTAACTTTGGATTTGAGAAAAAAGGAGTTTTCTTCTTTGCATTCAGAAACACTTTGGTGAAAAGGGCACATTCATTGTCTCATTCCACAAGATGTCAACTCTTCAGACCTATGTCATAATTTTGTTCATATGAATCTTTTTTCTTTCTTGACATTGAGTTTCACTGTATTGCTTAGGCTCACCTTGAACCTGCAATCCTCCTGTCTCAGCTTCCTGAGTTGGTGGGATTACAGGCACACACTACCTCACCTGTCCTCTAAGGGTTTTGATTGCTTTCCCTTTCAAAAGAAGTCAGGATTTTCTATTATATTGATGACATTATGCTGATTGGATCTAGTGAGTGAGAAGTAGTAAGACACTTGCATGTTATAGGGGAAAAATATATTTGACAAAATTTAGGGTCTCCTACCTCAATATATTTTATTGATGTCTATTTGACATCCAATGGTATGATTAATGGCAAGATATTCCTTCTAGTGTGAGGGAAAATTTACTGATTCTGGCCCCTCCTATAAACACCAAGGAGGCACAATGCCTAGTGGGCCTCTGGATTTTGGAGGCAGGATATTCTTCATGTGGCAGTGCCACTCTGGGCCATTTATTGAGTGAACTAAAAAACTCCTGGTTTTGAGTTGGGCCCAGAACAATAGAAAACTCCCTAATAGATGCAGGCTGCTGTGCCAGTGGCAGGTGGGGATACTGTCTGGATGATCTTTCATCCCCACTGGGTGAATTGATGCATAGGCCCCTAAGATTTTGGAGCAAAGCCCTGCTATCTCCACAGATAACTACTTTCCATTTGAAAAATTAATGTTGACCGTCCACTGAGTCTTAACAACCTCTGCATTTGCGCCAGTATGAATGTGGATGGCCTAATAAGTCATTTGCAGAAAGAGAAACCAAGGTTATAGTCACAAAGGCTTGAACAAATCTCATTTTGCTCAGTCGCACAAAAGACAGCTAGCTGTCTCATGCAACAGAACAAAAGTGTCATGAACAAAATCGGCAATTTCTCTTAAGTGGCAACATTCTGAAGAACTCACCACTCAGTCAAAGATCCAGAGAGTTCCCACAATCTACCCCATTCCCCTCTACCACACCCCTTCTACCATTTTAGGCCCTCCAGAGTCTCACCTTTATAGGGCTAGAGAAGCATCAGAGTTCTGGGCACTGTCATTACCTGGAGCAGAAAAACAAGTTAGAGTCAAAATCCAGAAGATAGGCATGAATAATGGAGAAATTATGGGGTGGGTGAGCTCTCCCTTGGGCTCCCATCTACACTCCTCCAAGGGTGGTCAGGGACACTATCTCTGAACAGTTATTTGCAGCCTAAGCATAGCTCCCTTCTTTTCTACCTCTGCGAAGAAAACACTTGTGTGTGGTCAGGGAGGAGGCAGGGCTATGAGGGCTTGAGGAATCCTCTAGGCCTGGATCCCAAGTAAGGTTCCTGAATTGTGACTGCAAATCCTAGGAAGGACCAAGAAACATGAGGAGAGGAGATGAGCAGGCACTTAACCAACCACACTCCCAGAGGTCCATCCCCATCAGGGACGTACCCCTTTGCCCTCTGACTGCTAGGAATCAGTTCCCCATCATGACAGTCATCATGGTGATCATTGTCCTGAATTTTCCTTGTGCTTTATAGTAGAGTGTCAGAAAATGTGTGTGGATGATGCTTCCCATTGATGAGGCAGAGCTTACTTCTACCAGGGGCCAGGAAGAAGTATATTCAGATCCCCTCCCACTTCCCTACCTGCACACTTCTTGCTCCACATCCCAATAGCCACCACAGCTCCAGTGACCACAGCTCTAAAGAAACCCAGACCTACAATGATTCCCATGATGGAGATGGAGGGCTGAGGAGATTGCTCTGAAACTGGAGAGGATCAAAAAGAAAGGTTAGGGAAAGAAGGTGAGGAGCCCTGACCACAAACTAGCTCTGATCCTACCAAGGGGATCCATAATGTCTCCTGATTTCCTGGAAAGAGGCTGTGTGCCCTTCCTTACCCCATCTCAGGGTGAAGGGGTCAGGCAGCCTCTCATGCGGCACATGGCAGGTGTATCTCTGCTCCTCTCTAGAAGTCACCACCACAGTTGCCCACTTCTGGAAGGCTGCATCTCCTGCAGGCCTGGTCTCCACCTCCGCCATGTCCTGGGACGGTCCTCCCCATCCCTCTGCCAGGTCAAAGTGATCTCAGCAGGGTAGAAACCCGGGGCCCAACACCTCAGAGTGACAACCCCTTCAGTGCTCAAGTGGTGGGTCACATGTGTCTTGGGCAGTTCTGAGGGAAAGAGTTGGAAAATTGAGACGCCATGCATTTTTCCTGAAACACCAAAGCAGCATCCATGGGACCAACCAAGACCAAATAGGATAAATGGGGTGTGGGATGAGTACATTATCCACATACAAGGCTGAACACTGGCATCTGGGATAATTTATTCCTTAGAAGATTCTAGAATCAGGGTGAGCTAGTCCATGTAGGAGGCGCCAGGTCCTTGAGGAGGAGAAAGTGATTTTTGTACTTAACTGGTGGAGGCTGAGAGACTCAATATCTGGAGTCAGAGCCACAAAGACATTGGGTGTAGCACAGAGAATAAGATCTGGGAGAGATTATGATTCACAGTCTGTTGCCAGCATCAAGGGAAATGCTAGCCAGGCAAGGTGGTACACACAGGTAGTCCCAGGTTCTCAGGAGGATGAGGCAGCAAGATGTGAAGTTCTGTTCCAACTGGATATTTTAGCAACAACAGGACCAAAATTTAAAAAACAAATAAATAAAAGGGGATGGGTGGAGGTGGGGTGGAAAGGAGGTTGTGCCTAGGATGTGGTTCAGTGGTAAAAGGCTTGCCTAACATGCATAAAGCCCTGGGTTCAATCCACAGAAAGGTTGCGGTATGGAGTGCCCATTAGTTCTTCACTCCTTTCATCCTGAGACAGACCCTTAACTGTACTCAGAAATATCAAGGCCCTCAGGCGATTCTCTCTCTGATATGGGATATGAAATCCTATGGGCACTTTCCCTCCAGTTACCAGAGAGCTGCCATGTTCTAGCCAGGATCCCATTTTCCTCTGCTCCTGGGTAAATTCCAGTCAGGAGGGCAGATGGGGAGATTCCTTCTAGGTCCCTGGAGACTGTGTGCTGCAGTATCTCCTTCCCCTTCTCCAGGTGTCTGTGGATCCATGCCACACACTGTACAACTTGGGGTCAGTCCCACTTTTGCCAGGTGATTTGAGCTGTTGTCGCCACAGTGGACCTGTCCAAGACAGGTCCTGTCCAAGAGCACAGGTCCTCATTGAGAGCGAGGTAAACCCCGCCATCATAAGCTGCCTGATGGTTACCGCGAGGAGGCGCCCATCTGGCCCCACTTCATAGCCCGGGGTCCAATGGAGTGTGTGAGATCCTGGCCCTGCCCTGGCTGTCAGCCATGGCCACCAGCCTGCCCCTACTCTCACCAATCCAAGGGGATGTTGGTCTAAACTAAATACGAGACTGGGTGACAGGCTCTGGGGCTCCTTGTGTGTCCTGTAGCCTCCAGATGTACCTAGGACCTGGGAACCCAAGACAGCTTGGGCCCATCCTTTGATTTTGAGGGGTCGTGACCTCCACATGGACCACCCAGGCTCTGGTTATAGTATCTGAGCAGATTGTGCAGGCTTCCTAGCTCACAACCACACACCTTTTTCCAGTATATTGTTATAATGGTGCTATTTTATTAATAGTTATTTCTTTAAACTCTTACTTTCTCTGCCTTATGAATTCTACTTTAACATAGGTATGGGTCAACACCTGGTACAATAAATAGGGTTCAGTGTCTTGCTGAGGATTTGGAAAAGGCAGCACTGCTGTACTGAGGCTGGATCACAAACTCAAGACTATAGAATGAAGATAACTGCAAAACACAGAAACCTGGAGTCACAGGTAGATCTTGAAAAGTAAAACTTAGGAGCTTTCTGACTCTAATTTCAATTCTGTTGAGACACATGAATGAAGGGACCCAAATCACTTCTTCAGATTAGATTCCTGACCTTTCTGGGCTATGTAATTTGTATCGCACACTATAGTTAATCAGGGAAAGAAACTGGTCTCTCTGGGAATCTGCCTGTGCTTTCAGGTGCAGCTTCTCCAGGTTTAAAGGGAAAACTCAACTCTCCCCCTTCCACTCTCAGGCCAGACACTGTCTGTCATCATATCCACTAGAGGTGGTTTTTCTTCTAGAAAACACCAGAGGCACAATTAGGAGGTAGGAATACAGGACACAGAGAAGGAATCCAAGAAGAGGGCCTGAGGCCAGCCTGGAAGTCTCCCTGATTTCCTCAGAGAGCTCATAGGCTGGAATTCAGGGAGATAATGTGACAAAGAGGGCATGGTGCCCCAAGAAAGGAGTCAGAGCAAAGTCTAAATCCTGCTCTCAGAGACTCAGTTCCAAGCATGTTGTCTGTGGTGGAGATGTCCAGCATGGGGATTCCCAGTCTCCTTGGAATTTCCCTCCTTCCTATTCCAGAGGGTTAGGTCATTCTGCTGGACACTTAAGACATGGCTACAGTTCTTGTTCCCATTGCATGTCAGGTTCCTAAAGAGGCCAATCAGCATCCCTGTGGTTCCGTGTTATTAAAGTCCCAAGAGACCCGCAGGAACAGGAGTCTCCTCAGATCCCTAGGATGAGGGGCATGTTGCCCCAAATCCTGCTCCTGCTGTTCTCAGGGATCCTGGCCCTGACTGAGACCTGGGCAGGTGAGTGAGGGGTGGACAGGAAAATGGCCTCTCTTGGAGAGCAGCAAGGGGACCAGCAGGTGGGGAGGAAGGACCCAGGCAAGGTGCATCTCAGTAGCCACCAGCCCAGATCCTATCTCAGGTCGCTTACACTACCTGGTGTGTATTCACACTACCTGGTGTGTGTATTTTACTGGGACATTTGATAGTGTTGTTTAGATCTTGAGATCCTATCTCAAGTCGCTTACACCCTGGTCTTCCCCCTGCCTACCCCTCCCTTCTCTCCCAACTGTCTTGTCCTTTCAGTCCCCTTACCCCTGTTCAGTCTGATAAACCCCGCACCCTCTTCTGTCTCTGGGAGTGATCAACTTGGACCTCTCTTCCAGGACACCACCGACCTTCAGTCCCCACCCCCTTTCCTCACTCACTCTTCTTGGGTCCTTGCAGCACTGATTCCACCACCTCAGCCTGCCCTGGTGCTCCCCTTTTTCCAGCTCCTCCCCTAAGTCCTGCCCTTCCACTTCCTTTAGCCCCTGTTCCATTGTCTTGTATACAAACCACTTATGCCAGAGCAGAGGGGTGATTTGCATCCTGAGTAGGTTGGCAACAGATTTCCTCACACTACTCAGAAAAACATGTACCCTTAAATTCAGAAGATATTTTCCATCATTCTACTGTGGGTAACTGAAACTTCAGAATGTAAAGCCATGGTGAAGAGGAGACTAAGATACTGAGAAGCCTAGCTTCTGACTGAGAGTGCAATTGCTGATGGAATGTTTTAACCAGAGCTGTAGAAACTTCAGTCACCTCAAACTTGCAAGTGTTCAGTGCAGTCAAAATCCCCTTGGATTCACACTACCTGGTGTGTATATTTTACTGGGACATTTGATAGTGTTATTTATTTATTTTTGGTTCCAGGGATTGAACTCAGGGGCACTTAACCACCAAACCACATCCCTAGCCCTTATGTTATATTTCATTAGAGACAAGGTCTTGCTGAGTTGCTTAGTTCCTTGCTAAGTTGCTGAGGCTGGACTTTAAATCTCGATCCTCCTGCCTCAGGCTCTGGAGTCACTGGGATTACAGGAGTGCATCACCACACCTGGCTTGGTAGTGTTATTTTTAAAATTGATTAGCTTAAGTAGGCAACTGATTCTTAGGCAGCTCTACTAAATGTGCTACATTCCAATGGCAAAGATTACTCCTCTGGGCTCCAGAGATATGGTAAAATATACAAAATAATAACTTAATCTGAGAAACACACTGCTTTAAGTTCTTTACTTCTCCTTCTTTCCCTCATCTCCTTCAGCCCTTCTCTCTGTGTCTCTCGTCCCTTACTCAGGCCCTGGTCTCCTCAGTCCCCACCACTCCCTCACTCCTGAATTGTGGCACTAGCACAGTCCACTCACCTGCCCCCATGACTGTTCTCCTCAGTAAGGTTGTGTTGTTTTTTCTTTTAAAGTCTACCAGTGGCTCTGTCTCATTTTGAGAAAGCTCTAGGATATAAGGCCCCTAAGTGCAAAGACTTAGTCACAGTCGTATCCCTAGTAATGAAAGCCTTACCTGGTATGTGATAGCACTGCATTAATTTTTTGTTGAACAGATGAATGAAATATGACTGCACTAAAATGAAATTGTATCACATGAAAATCTTAAAAAGAAAACTGCAAAAATGCACATAGTGTACGCAAGAGTTCATAAAATCATTCCAGGGGAGAAAATGCTTATCTGTGCTTATCTGCCCCACAGTAGAGCCTGAACTAGTTTTCTGTTCCTACCTAACAAGTTACCACTAACTTAGTTGCTTAAAACAACACCCACTTATTTGTTTCCAGTTCCTCAGTCACAAACCCAGGCAGGGTGTTTATAGTTTCTCTGCTCAGAAAGCTGAGGTCTCATCTGAGGTCAGGCTCTTCCTCTGCACTGAACATGGAGCTTGTGGGCAGACTTCTATTTCTGGAGGTGGTAGAATTGAGGTTCCCTGTCCTTGTTGGCTCTCCAGGGATTGGAGGGATGTGTGTTCCCAACACACAGCAGCAGTCATTCTTTGCCTCATACCCTTCCATTTTCAAAGTCTATAGTAGAGGAAATGTCTCGTATTGAATCCCTCTCACACTATGGACCTCTCTGCCTAGGAAGATCCCTTGTCCCTGTTAGAGCTCCCCTGGTTAGGACAGTCCAACCCATGATAATCCCCTGTGTTAAGGTCAACTAGTTTGAGACTGTAATGTCATTTACAAAATCCCTTCATCACAGCACCTACCTGAGCATTTGACTGAATAACATGAGGGAGGTGGAGAACCAGGGTGGAGATTGGAGACGAGAGCATAGAATTAGCCCAGACCAGAACAATTGTGTGTAATTGTTCACAGTTGTGTAATGAATGTCAATGAAATAGATTGTTGAACATGATAACAAAAGACATTCTATTTAGCCATGAACATGATTTTTAACGCTAAACCAAAATGCATGTTGACTAATTTAGAACAAATGAAAAAGTGCAGTAATTCATTCTCTCTTTGGAGGAAGTATTAGTTATCTGCTGCTTCATAGCCACCCAAACTGTGGCAGCTGGAAACATCTCACATTTGTCATCTCCAACAGCTCGTGATGGTCAGGAATCCAGGAGAGGTTTTGCTGAGTGTTTTTGGCTCAGGACCTGTCACAGGCCAGTTGGCAGCCAGGACTGCATCCTCTGAGGGCCTGGCAGATGCAGGGGTTTCCAGGAAACCTGGCTCCCTCCTGTGGTGTTTGGAAGGGGCCTCAGTTCCCTGCTGGCTAGTCCCAGGAGGCCTCTATTCCAAGTTCCATGCAGCTTTCCACAGGCTGCTCAGGACACAGCAGCTGGTTTTCCCAGAGTCAGGGACCAGAGAGAGAAGCAAGGTGGAAACTGCAGTGCTTGATGTCCTACACCCAGAGCCGCAGCCCACTACCTCAGCCTCACTCCATCAGTAGAGGTGAGTTAGCAGGACCAAGTCACACTCTAGGGGGAATGAGCTGCACCTCTGCAAGGGAGGAGCTTCAGAGAATTTGTACACATGCATTTGTGCATGGTGGCACATACTTGTAATCCCAATTACTAGAGAGGCTAAGGCAGGAGGATTGCGTGTTTGTGGTCAAACTTAGCAATATTGTGACTCAGAAAGAAAAGGGCAGGGAGCGGGGGTTGAACTGGGAGGTAGCTCAGTGGTCATTTGCCTTGGAATTCAATCACCAGTACTGGAAACAACAATAAGAACTACAACAACCACAAAATAATTTTCATATATGTTAAAAACAAAATTAAATATTATTTCAGGAAAATATAAGTCAAATGATGATTTATCTGATCATTTTTCTTTAATACTTAATTTTTATTCTGGAAAGTCATGTTTAAAAGATTGAATGCAGAAAGTGCTGATTGCGTTAGACTAAATTTTGACATTGAAAGGCTTACAAGTTAATGCATTGCTGAATGCTGCTTTTTTAAAAAGCAGAACTACAGGAAGCAGTTGCCTAACTTTGACATGATCACGCTTCCATTGCCCATAATATCAACACCTCATTGAGCTGACACAGTTAAGGAAAGACTGAATTCCCTTCACTGACACTTTATTTAGCTGGAGACATAAGTTTCATTAAAATTCTTATTGATGAATTTTCTTTATGTGAATCCTTGAATTGTATTCTTACCTGCAATAGAGTAACCTTCTGCTCCCTGACCCACTTCAACAAAAGAGAAATAACCTTCCTATTAGTATGTGAGGAGAAAGTAAAAACCTCTTTTCTTAATAAATTTTTTAATTAATTTATTTTGATTCATTGTACACAAATGGAGTACAGCTGTTGTTTCTCTGGTTGTACACAAAGTCGAGTCACACCGTTTGTGTAATCATACATGTACATAGGGTAACGATGTGTGTCTCATTCTATTATTATTCTTACCTGTTCACCCCGAACCCACCCCTCTTTTCCCTCTATGCAATCCATCCTTCCTCCATTCTTGCCTCCCTTCCACTCCCAAATATGCATCATCATCCACTTATCAGAGAGATCATTTGGTCTTTGGTTTTTGGGGATTGGCTAATCTCACTTAGTATAACATTCTCCAACTTCATCCATTTATCTGCAAATGCCATAATTTTATTCTTCTTTATGGCTGAGTAGTATTTCATTGTGTATGTATACCACAGTTTCTTTATCCATTCATCTACTGAAGGGCATCTAGGTTGATTCCATAATCTAGCTGTTAAGAATTGAGCAGTTGTGAATGCTAATGTATGATTTTGTCAAAATGAACCCAACCACTATGTGTAAGTATACTGCTCTAATAAAAAGAGAGAAAAAAATCTATTAGGGCCGGGCGTGGTGGCGCATGCCTGTAATCCAAGCGACTCAGGAGGCTGAGGCAGGAGGATCGCGAGTTCAAAGCCAGCCTCAGCAACTTAGCGAGGCCCTAAGCAACTCAGTGAGACCCTGTCTCTAAATAAAATACAAAATAGGTCTGGGGATGTGGCGCATTGGCCAAGTGTCCATGAGTTCAATCCCTGATTCCACACACACACAAAAAAATCTATTAGGTCATACAAGTTAATTCATTAAGTCAGTTCATTAATTATACGGTTAATTACCCTTCTCTAGTAAGTATTAAAATTTTAATACTTAATACCTTCTTAAATATGGATTTATTATGCTTTGTTTGTTTTACCATATAACCTTACCTGTTTTAGTGTTTGACTGAATGTAATTTCAAACTATAGTGCCACCTAGTGTTTATGCAACTTATCTGGACCACCCTTTCTAAGAAAGAAAGTTACTGTTACATGAACAAATATTTAAAAGTAGAAAAGCAGTATCCTTTCTTAAAATTTTTATGCCAGTGAGCTCTAAGAAAACCAAATTTATGTATTAAGTGAAACTTAACTTTAAATAAAGCCAGCCAGTTATTTTTAGTAAGCTTCACCTACGTCCAGGAGATGCTGTCTTCTACAGACGTCACTGAGATGTTTGGGATTCACGGTGCCTCACAGAGCATCAAATCCAAAGTAGCTTCATAGCAGATACCTACAAGTCATAGACATCTGGAGCTGGATGACTCGCCAACTGGCGGAAGATGAGGGGCAGAGGTGAAAATTAGAAATCATGACATGTATGCCACAGTTTGTTTTCTTTTCACCAGTTTCCTTATTGATTGATGTGATTTCAAATTCTGGAACCACATTTAACTATTCCAAAAGTTAATCTCTATTTCATTAATTTCAGCTTTGCTCTTAACTATTTCCTGTCTTCTACTGGTTTAGAAATTAGTATGTTCCTGCTTTTCTAGGCCTTAAGATATAACATTAGATTGTTTGTTTGGGACCTAAAGAGGAGAGAATAGCATGAAACACTTACCTAGAAGTAAGATGGTATCTAGGACAATAACTGATCCTAAAGTTAGTTTCTTTCCTGTCAAAACAGATACTCAATTATTTACCCCTGCTGCTTTAGAATAAAATTCATTTCTTAGTTGGAATTAGTGATGAACTCTTATCTCACTTTTAGATGTCTTTAAAAGCACTAAGATTGTTTGAGAAACCTACACTTGGTCTTTTTTAATTTTTTTATTTATTTTTATTTTTTAATTTTTTATTCATTTAATTTTGATCCATTGAACACAAGAGTACAGCTATTGTTTCTCTGATTGTACACAAAGTAGAGTCACACCATCTGTGCATTCATACATGTACACAGGGCAATGATGTCTATCTCATTCTGTTATTATTCTTGTCCCCCAACCCGGACACCATCCCTGCCTTCCCTCTATGCTATCTATCCTTTCTCCATTCTTGCCTCCCTTCCACCCCACATTATGCATCATCATTCACTTATCAGAGAGATCATTCGGCCTTTGGATTTTTGGGATTGCTAATCTCACTTAGCATGACAGTCTCCAACATCATCCATTTACCTACAAATGCCATAATTTTATTCTTCTTTATGGCTGAATAATATCCCATTGTGTATATATACCACAGTTTGTTTATCCATTCATCTACTGAAGGATGTCTAGGTTGGTTCCACAACCTAGCTATTTTGAATTGAGCAGCTATGAACATTGATGTGGCTGCATCACTGTAGTAATCTGATTTTAAGTCCTTTGGGTTTAGGCCAAGGAGTGGGATAGCTGGGTCAAATGGTGGATCCATTCCAAGTTTTCTAAGGAATCTCCACACTGCTTTCCAGAGTGGCTGCACCAACTTGCAATCCCAACAGCAATGTATGAGTGTACCCTTTTCCCCACATCCTCGCCAACACCTGTTGTTGCCTGTATTCTTAATAGGAGACATTCTAATTGGGGTAAGATGAAATCTCAAGGTGACTTTGATTTGCATTTCTCTTATAACTAGAAATGTTGAACATCTTTTCATAAATCTGTTGGATGCTTTCAGATCTTCTGTAAAGTGTCTGTTTATTTCCTTGGCCCATTTATTGATTGGGTTATTAGTATTCTTGGTGTAAAGATTTTAGAACGCTTTGTAGATTCTGGAAATTAGTGCTCTGTCTGAAGTGTGTGTGGCAAAGATTTTCTCCCACTCTGAAGGCTCTCTCTTCACATTGCTGATTATTTCCTTTGCTGAGAAAAAGCTTTTTAGTTTGACTCTATCCCAATCATTGATTCCTGCTTTTATTTGTTGTGCTTTGGAAGTCATGTTAAGGAAATCTGGTCCTAGGCCAACATGATGGAGATTTGGAACTATTTTCTCTTCTATTAGGTGCAGGGTCTCTGGTCTAATTCCTAGGTCCTTTATCCATTTTGAGTTGAGTTTTGTACAGGGTGAGAGAGATGGGTTTAGTTTCATTTTGCTGCATATGGATTTCCAGTTTTCCCAGCACCATTTGTTGAAGAGGCTGTCATTTCTCCACTGTATGTTTTTGGCTCCTTTGTCAAGTATGAGATACCTCTATTTATTTGGATTTGTCTCTGTGTCCTCTATTCTGTACCATTGATCTACCTGTCTATTTTGGTGCCAATACCATGCTGTTTTCGTTACTATTCCTCTGTAGTATACTTGAGGCTCTGGTATTGTGATACCCCCTGCTTCATTCTTCTTGCTAAGAATTGCTTTAGCTATTCTGGGTCTCTTATTCCTCCAAATGAATTTCATGATTGTTTGCTCTGTTTCTATGAGGTCCATCGTTGGGATTTTAATTGGAATTGCATTGAATTTGTATAGTGCTTTTGGTAGTATGGCCGTTTTGACAATATTAATTCGGCCTATCCAAGAACATGGGAGATCTTTCCATCTTCTCAGATTTTCTTTAATTTCTTTCTTTAGTGTTCTGTAGTTCTCATTGTAGAGGTCTTTCACCTCTTTTGTTAAATTGACTCCTAGGTAATTTTTTTTTTGAGGCTATTGTGAATGGGGTAGTTTTCCTAATTTCTCTCTCAGAGGATGCATCACTTACGAATAAAAATGCATTAGATTTATGAGCATTAATTTTATATCCTGCTACTTTACTGGATTCATTTGTGAGTTCCAGAAGTTTTCTGGTGGAATTTTTAGGCTCTTCTAAATAGAGAATCATGTCATCAGCAAATAGGGATAGTTTGAGCTCTTCTTTTCCTATTTGTATTCCTCTAATTTTTTTGGTCTGTCTAATTGCTCTGGCTAAAGTCTCAAGGACAGTGTTGAATAGTAGTGGTGAAAGAGGGCATCCCTGCCTTGTTCCAGTTCTCAGGGGGAATGCTTTCAATTTTTCTCCATTTAGAATGATGTTAGCTGTGGGCTAACGTTCCTACTATCCCTATTTTTTCTAGTGTTTTGAGCATGAAGGGGTGCTGTATTTTATCAGATGCTTTCTCTGCATCTATTGAAATAATCATGTGGTTCTTGACATTAAGTCTGTTGATTTGGTGAGTTACATTTATTGATTTCCAGACCTTGAACCACCCTTGCATCCCCGGATAAAACCCACTTGATCATGGTGCATTATCTTTTTAATATGCTTTTGTATGCAATTTGCTAAAATTTTGTTAAGAATTTTTGCATCTATGTTCATTAGGGATAGGGTCTGAAATTTTCTTTCCTCGATGTGTCCTTCGCTGGTTTTGGTATCAGGGTAACATTAGCTTCATAGAATGAGTTTGGAAGGGTTCCCTTCTCCTCTATTTCATGAAATACTTTGAGGAGTATTGGAATGAGCTCTTCTTTGAAAGTCTTGTAGAACTCGGATGTGAATCCATCTGGTCCTGGACTTTTCTTTGTTGGTAGGCTTTTGATGACTTCTTCTATTTCATTGCTTGAAATTGATCTATTTAAGTTGTGTATGTCCTCCAGATTCAGTTTGGGTGGCTCATATGCCTCTAGGAACCTGCTGATGTCTTGAGTATAAATTTTCAAAGTAGCTTCTTATTATGTTTTGTATTTCAATTGTGTCTGTTGTAATATTTCCATTTCCATCACGAATTTTAGTAATTTGGAGTTTCTCTCTCCTTCTCTTCATTAGCGTGGCTAAGGGTTTATCAATTTTGTTTATTTTTTCAAAGAACCAACTTTTTGTTTTGTCAATTTTTTGAATTGTTTCTTTTGTTTCAATTTCATTGATTTCAGCTCTGATTTTGATTATTTCCTGTCTTCTGCTACTTTTGGTGATGATCTGTTCCTCTTTTTCTAGGGCTTTGAGCTCTAGTGTGAGGTCATTGATTTGTTGACTTTTCATTCTTTTATTAAATGCACTCCATGCAATGAATTTTCCTCTTAGTGCTGCTTTCGTAGTGTCCCAGAGATTTTGATATGTTCTATCTTTGTTCTCATTTACCTTTAAGAATCTTTTAATTTCCTCCCTAATGTCTTCTGTTATCCATGCATCATTCAATAGCATATTATTTAATCTCCAGGTCTTGGAGTAGTTTCTGTTTTTAACATTATCATTGATATCTACTTTCATTCCATTATGATCTGATAGTATACAAGGTAGTATCTCTATGTTTTTGTATTTGCTAAGAGTATTTTTGTGGCATAACATATGGTCTATTTTAAAGAAGGAGCCATGAGCTGCTGAGAAGAAAGTGTATTCGCTTTTTGATGGATGGAATAATATGTCTCTTAAGTCCAAATTAGCAATTGTGTCATTGAGTCCTATGGTTTCTTTGTTCAATTTTTGCTTGGAAGATCTGTCCAACGGTGAGAGAGGAGTGTTAATGTCCCCCAGTATTACTGTGTTTTGGTCTATTTGATTTCTGAAATTGAGAAGGATCTGATTGACATACATGGATGCACCATTGTTTGGTGCATAAATATTTATGATTGTTATGTCTTGCTGATTTATGCTTCCTTTAAGCAGTATGAAATGTCCTTCTTTATCCCTTCTGACTAACTTTGGCTTGAAGTCTGCTTTATCTGAAGTGAGGATGGAAACTCCTGCTTCTTTACTCAGTCCATGTGCATGGTATGTTTTTTCCCAACCTTTCACCTTTAGTCTGTGGGCATGTTTTTCCATGAGATGAGTCTCTTGAAAGCAGCATATTGTTGGGTCATTCTTTTTAATCCAGTCTGCCAGTCTATGTCTTTTGATTGATGAGTTTAGGCCATTTACATTTAGGGTTATTATTGAGATATGACTTGTATTTCCTGCCATTTTAGCTTTTTGGGGGTTTTTAGCTTAACTTTGTTTCTCCTTTGATTGACTCTTTCTTTAGGGTAATTCCTCCCCATGTTGACTGAGATTGTTGTTTTTCATTTCTTCCTCTTTGAGTATATCGTTGAGAATTTTCTGTAGGACAGGCTTTCTCTTTGTGAATTCTTTAAGCTTTTGTTTATCATGGAAAGATTTTATTTCGTCATCAAATCTGAAGGTAAGTTTTGCTGGGTATAAGATTCTTGGTTGGCATCCGTTTTCTTTCAGAGCTTGAAATATGTTGATCCAGGCCCTTCTTGGTTTTAGGGTCTGGGCTGAGAAATCTGCTGATATCCGTATTGGTTTCCCCCTGTAGGTAATCTGATGCTTTTCTCTTGCAGCCTTTAAAATTCTATCTTTGTTTTGTATGTTAGGTATTTTCATTATAATGTGCCTTTGTGTGGATCTGCTGTAATTCTGTGTGTTTGGTGTCCTGTAAGCCTCTTGTAATTGATTTTCCATCTCATTCATTTTATTTGGGAAATTTTCTGATATTATTTCATTGAACAGATTATTCGTATCCTTGGTTTGTATCTCTGTGCCTTCCTCAATCCCAATAACTCTTAAATTTGGTCTTTTCATGATGTACCATATTTCTTGGAGGTTTCATTCATGATTCCTAACCATCTTCTCTGTTTGACTTTGTTTTCAAGATTAAATATTTTGTCTTCATTGTCTGAGGTTCTTTCTTCCAAGTGATCTATTCTGTTAATTTTGCTTTCTATTGAGTTTTTCACTTGGTTTATTGTTTCCTTCATTTCCTTGTTTCCTTCAAGGATTTCTGTTTGTTTTTTTCTCAGAACTTCTATCTCTTTATTGAAATGATTTTTCACTTCCTGCAATTGCTCTATTAGCTGATTATTCATAGTCTGAATCTGTTCTCTCGTCACATCATTCTCTTCTCGGATCATTTTAATTATGAACATTCTGAATTCCCTTTCTGTCATTCCTTCTACCATGCTGTCTTTGGGTTCTCTTGATATATCATCTAGGTTTGTTTGGGACACTTTCTTCCCATGTTTTCTCATGTTGCTTGTGTATCTTCCCCTCTAGTAGTGCAAATCAGAGGGATTGCAATTTCCCTGTAAAGACTTAAAGTGTCCCTGCAGATTTCCAGTAACTCACCCGATGTTTGAGTGATGCTTGATCAAGTGGTGACCCAAGAAAACTGCTGTCCCACTTCCTCCAGGTTGGGAATGATCAATGCTTCTGGGCAGAGGCAGCCTGGTGTTGATAGACAATCAGATACAGTAAGGTGCTAGACCTCGGGCCAGGGTGTGGACCTGGGCACTAGACCAAGTTTGGGTGGGGGCACAAAACTGTGCTCAGTGATGGAGACCCTGGGCTTGAGAGCCCAGGCAGGCCTGAGCTCCTCGCTGGGGGCTCAGTTGGTGGCAGGTGGTCACTCTCTGCCAGGGAAGCTGTAAAATAGCGCCGAAGGGCCCATACTCCCCGCTGAAGCTGGCGACTCCCTCCACTGCAGGCCAGACCTCCCCAGGAGACGCCTCGCAGTGGCAGGGATGGTGCAGAAGACCGGAGCTCAGCTCTGAGGACTCAGGCAGCCGCAGATGGTTGCCCTCTGCCAGGGAAGCTGCAAAGTGGTGCCAAAGGGTCCAAACTCCCCGCAGGAGCCAGCAACTCCAGCCGCTCTAGGCCAGACCTCCCCAGGAGACGCTGCACAGAGTTTCAATGATTTTAATGTATGTTTCACAGGAGAAATTAGTGAGTGTGAGAGAGTGAGCCAAATAAACTATCAAGTTCCTTTCAATCCTGTGATTCCTTTTCTTCTCAGACTCTGTGTTTAGGTAGAATAGGACAACCTTAGGATCTGTTATCTTTATTTATGAAATGAACAAAGATAATTCCCAAGAACTAGAAGGTCTTCAAATATCCTTTTCAGTGCTCATTCATCTATGTAGCTCATAAAAGGACTCCATCCTTCAAATTCATCAAAAAGACAAGTAAAATCTCTCTTCCCATGTTGTTTATAATCTTTTCTTTTTCATTGCTTTATTTCTAGCCACAGGTGATGATCTCAGAACATGAATTTTTTTCAGGTTTTCTCTTATAATCCTAAATAAGGTCAAGATTACCCCTAAAAAGCATCACCCTTAAATGTAAATACGTGTCGTTTCACTTAATACTTATAATTCCTTCTGTGAATACATTGCTTTTCATATAAAATAGTGTTTTACTTGTACTAAAATGTCAATCCAAGTATCACATCTATTTCAAAACAATATGTATATGAGCGGGTAATTTTTGGTTTAGAAACATAAAGATTGAAATTACAATGTCAAATCTTAAATCAGCATTGAAAGTAAGAAAATTTCATCCATGTATATACATATTTTTCCTAATAAGATCAGTCTTCAATCCCTGAAGACATTCTTTCTGTAGTTTTATTTATTTATTTTTTAATAGATGGTATCAAACTTTCCCATTCTGAGCAAAATCTCCTCAAAACCTTGAATTTTCACTTTGATTTCATGTTCATCACAAGAAGTGTTTTTGGTAAGTTAGGCATTTTCTTAAATTCTTATCTATGATAATATCTCAATGAGATGTAAATGCATTTTAAATCCTCCTTGGAGATGTAGAACAACTGTTCCCATTATAACACTGAAGGCATTTTTGTAATGTTTTTATAATGTTTTTTATAATGTTTCATCTTATGTCTCAGGTTTGGGGCTTCACATTGTCCCTTGAATTTGTATCTGTAACTGAACTTGGGAATTTTCTATCTGAAAATTTCCTTGGTATTTAGGTCTTGATTTGTGTATGGTATATGGTATAAGTGTGTGTTCTCCCATGAACACTTCTAAATCTTTCTGATACCGTGAATGACACTTTTATTATAGTTTGCACTTTCCCATGTGTGGATGTATGTGTCTATGTGTCACTTATAAGGTACATAGACATTTTAAATTTATTTGAATATTAAATGACCTACCAAAAATATGCAAAATACATTTATGAAGTGCCCACTTCCTTCCAAAATAATAAAAAAACAGATTTTTAAAGCTTATAATAGCAGGGTACACATATGCAAAATGTAAATACGTATTTTGATGTGCTTTTGCAAACTAGTCAACACATGTAAACATCATCTTCCATGTAACTATCATCCCAGAAACTTTCCTCATGCTCCTCTTCCAACTCCTGCGATGAGCACTACCTAAGGATCATTGCAATGCCAACTTCTTAGATAAGTCTTTAAGTGTGACTTTTTTCTCCATATTTAACACTATAGTCTTTAACAGTGTACAAGTTTCATTTCAATCCATGTATGTAATGCCTAGAATCTAGTAATATTTGGGATATAATGATGTTAAACAGAAAATATCATCTGGGTAGGGGAGTCAGTAGTTAACTATTACAGTTAAGACTGTGTTTTCTAAGTGCAGACAATAAAACCAAAAACGTGGTGTTGCTCAAACAATATATTTAAAAACCAAGAATATTGTTGGCATGTTCTTCTGTAGCTGGTGATGTCACCTGGTTACCTCCCTCTACAAAATTCTGACCGATTGCACCTGGATGCAGACTATTTTGAGAGAAAGAAAGAAAAGGTTTGGAGTTGAACACCTGAGATTGAGTTTTGGTTCTGCAATTCAATATGACTTGAAATAAATCAATTTAATCACCCATTGTGTTTCAGGTTTCTGAATGTGTATCATGCATTCTCTCACATGACATAAGATTCAGACACAAGAACACAATGAAAATGCATTGTACATTTTAAAGTGTCTGGTAAACATTTTGTTCTCATCTTTGTTTATAAAATATGGAATTTTCGTGTTTTATGAGTGCTATAACTCTTGATATTTAACTACAAATGCAGAACAACTCCTAGTATTACAGAAAAAAATCTTCCTTACTTTCATAATGTTCCTCTGAAATGAAATTACCGTGATATTGACATAATTGATAACAGATTTCTTAGCTGTTTCCACCATATTGTAAAATTGCTGCTTTTTGAAAAAATTCACTTGTTACCTAATTATTACCTACATAAGATCTGCTTTCAGTAATAAATCACACATTTTTCAAAATAAATAAGAGTAGTAAATTAAAATATCATCATTTAAATTTGCCGTTGAGTCATTATCTCCTCAATACCTGAAAAATTCTTTATCACAAAACTTAAGGAATGACACATTTGTTTCTAAAGTTTTTAAATTTTAGACTTAGTTTAGCATCAATGATCCTTGAATGTAAAAACTAAATTCATTCTACTGACTGCAGGATTTTATTCTGTTGGATTTAGAACCTAAGATTTCGATTTTTTTTTTTTTTTTGAGGTTCTGGGGATTAAACCCAGAGACTGGCACATGTTAGGCAAATGCTCTACCATTCAGCTACATCCCCAGTACAGAACATAAGATTTCATGAATGAATATGGACTGAAATCACTATCTATGGCATTTGTTCAACACACAGAATGAAAAAATTCTAATTGGTTGAATAAAAATAAAATAAAGATGCTATATTTATACTTAATATGAAAATGCAAATATCTTTTTAAAAGAAAACCAAAAAATAATACTAGCTGGTTTAATTGCATATTCTAAAAATGCAAACGTATGTCATCAATCAAGTGCTTATTAAGATGTTCAGAGAAGCCCTGATTATTATGCAAAATTGTATAAAAAAGACATTAAAACTTACAATTACAATAGATGGTCCAGAAGCAGAGTAAGATGGTAGTTGAGTAATATCTCCCAGATATCATTTCCTTACAGACACACCAAGTTGAACAACTTTTCATACACCAGACTACCTTCCCAAGAGCTATGGAAGCCAAGCAAGAGACCACAGTGCCTGCTATTAGTATAATAAAAATGGAAAAGCTTTCCTATGTGCATATATGAATACAGCACATTGAATCTCATCATTGTGTACATCCACAAGAAATTAATTTTTTAAAAAAACTGGGTAAATGACAGAAAGATCATAGAGGGAAGGAAGCAGGGGTTGAGGGGAGGGAAGGGGAAGAAGAACCAGGATCTGAATTAGAACAAGATATATTATATGCTTGTATAATTATGTCAAAATGGATTCTACTGTCATGTATAACTAAAAAGAATCAATAAAAACCAATGGAAGACTCACTGAAGGAGGGAGGAATTGTTGCCCAATGAAGCCCATTTTTCCAGCCTTGTGATTACTGAAGTGACAAATTTTGCAAAAGGGAGATTATTCACTACTTAACCCAATGGGAGGAGGTGGGAGCCCCAACTCTCAAATCTGCCTCCCCAGGGTAGGACTTAGGGGTATATAATAAAGAAACAGGGTGGTCATGGGATAAGCAAAAACAGTTTAAGTTGTAAGTTTATGGTAACTAATACCTACATCAAGAAATCAGAAAAATCTCAAATAACCTATTGCTAATCTCCATGAACTAGAAAAAGCAAGAGCAAAGCAAACACCAAATTAATAGAAGAAAAGAAATACTAAAAATCAAAACTGGAAAAAGGTAAAGACTGAAAAATGAAAGAGATCAACAAAAATAAAGAGCTGGGGTTTTTTTGTTTTTTTTTTGAAAAGATAAGCAAAAATGTAAGATCTTTAGCTAGTCTAGGAAAAAGAGAAGACTCAAGTTAATAAAATCAGAGAAGAAAATAGAGACCTTACAACTGCCACTACAAAAATACAAAGAAAGGTTCATTAGAAATTATGAAGAATAACTTTGTCAATGAATTTTCCTAACAGAGGAAATGGACAAATTCCTGGACATAAACACCTTATCAAGATTTACTCGGGGGGGAAGGGTGGCAAGAATGGAGGAAGGATAGATAGCATAGAGGGAAGGGAGGGGTGGGGGCGGGGTGGGGGGTAAAAATAATAACAATGTGTGACAGATACCATTGCCCTGTGTACATGCATGAACGCACAGATGGTGTGACTCTACTTTGTGTACAACCAGTGAAACAATAGCTGTACTCCATTTGTGTTCAATGAATCAATAAGTAAATTTTAAAAAAAGAAGGAAAAAAAAGATTTACTCGTGAAGAAATAGAAAATTTGAACAGACCTACAATAAGTAAGGAGATGAATCAATCAATAATAGGACCCTTATCAAAGAGAGGACCCAGAGGTTTACACTGCTGAATTCTGCCAAACATTTAACAAACTAATACCAATTATTTTTTAAGTTATTCAAAAAAACAGGACAGGAATTATCCCATTAAAACACATTCTGTGGGATCAACATCAACCTGATATCAAAACAAGATAAGGAAACAACCAAACAAGAAAACTACTGGACAATATCTTTGATGTACATAGATGCAAAACTCCTCACAAAATAGTAGCATTCATCAGTACATTAGAAAAAGGTGTTAACCATGATGAAGTGAAATTCATCCCAGGGATGCAATGATAGTTCAACATATGCAAATCAATAAACATTATACAAGATATCAACAAGGTGAGGATAAGAACCATATCGTCATCTCAATAGGTGCAGAAAACATTCGATAAAATTCATTCTTTCATGATAAACACACTGAACAAATTTAGGTATAGTAGGAATGTACCTCAACATAATAAAATCAATTTATCATTATGCAATGGCTAACACGATACCGAATAAGAAAAAGATGAGTGCTTTTTTGTAAGATCTAGAACAAGTCAAAGATGCCAGTGTTTTAGTTTGCTTTTCATCACTTTTCTTTAAAAGTGGGTACAGGCCTGATAAGAACAACTTAGAGGAGGAAAAGAGTATTTGAAACTCAATTTTGGAGGTCCCAGTCCATAGATGATGAACTCCATTTCTCTGGGCCCAAAGTGAAGCAGCACCTCATGGTAGAAGTGGAGGAAAGCTACTCAGCTCATGGCAAGAACCAGAAGTTGGAGAAGGAGCAGACAAAAAGGGCCACAGGGCATCTGTACTCTTTCAGGGCATGCCCCCATTGACCCAACTCCTCCAGCTGTGCCAACCTGTTTACAGTTACCACAGAGTCAGTCCATTCCAACTAATATGGACTGATTGGGTTACAGATCTCACAATCCAATCATTTTACAGAGGAGATAGATTTGTT
>JAJEJO010004240.1:0-14481 GCA_020662805.1 Glaucomys volans
TGTGCAACAGTGAATTAAGGCTTATTCAAGCAACAGAAAAATTTGTACTAGAAACAGCAGTCTTGGATAGAGGATCACCAAACTTTGTGAAAATGTTGGTAGTGATGTGAAGACCAAACACACAGAGTTTCTATGAACTGTACCAAACTTTCAGGAAATGTGCTGGTTGTCCTGAGCTATTCAACTTTAGTGAAGTAAGGCCTGTTCGAGCATAATAAACATGTTCCAGATGGATGATCCTTAGAAGTAGATACACCAAACTTTGTGAGTATATTTGAATCAGGAGTAGAGCAAATATGCAGAGTTTCATTGATGTCCCCCCGGGGATTCTTTCTGGAAATACGCAATTCAATTTCACCTATTCTGCCACAGTGAATTAAGGCCCGTTCAAGCAACAGAAGCAAAGTTTGCCAGACAGAGGCCTTGGAGATAGAGTCAACACATTCTCTGAGAATGTTTGCAGTGACAAGAAGAACAAATACAAAGACTTCCATCAAACTGCCCCAAACTCTCTGGAAGTATGTAGTTAATTCTGAAGTATTATGCCTTATTGAATTTAGGGCTTGTCAAGCAGTAGAATTGAAGTGTTCCAGAAAGTGAATCAATTCGGGTAGATTCATGAAACTTTCTGAGTATATTGGGAATGAGAAGTTTAGCAAGTGTGCAGAGTTTAATTGAAATCTCCCAGTGATTCTGGAAAGACACAAGTCATTTTCACCTATTCTGCCAATGTGAATTAAGGCATGTTGAAGCAGCAGAATCAAATGTGGAAATACAGCATCCTTGGAGATAGAGACATCAAACTTTGTTCCAATGTTGGCAGTTATATAAAGACCGAACACACGGAGTGTCATCAAACACCACCAAAATATCAATAATTATCCCGATCACTCTGTGCTATTCAGCATTATTGAAGCAAGCACTGTTCAAGCAGCAGTAAAAAAGAGTTCAGAAAGGGGATACTTGGAGAAAGATTAAGAACACATTGGGTGTATATTTTGAATGATGAGCAGAGAAAATATGCAGAGTGTCATTGAAATCTCCCCCGTCATTCTTTCTGTATATAGGCAATTCACTTTCACCTATTGTGCCACAGTGAATTAAAACCTGTTCAAGCAGCAGGAACAACGTATGCTAAAAACAGCAAATTTGGAGATACAGACACCAAATTTGTGACAATGTGGGCAGTGAAGAGCATCCCAAATGCAAAGAATTTATAGGAGCTGCAGAAATTTTCAAGAAATATGCTGTTCATTCTGTGCTATTTGACCTTAGTGAAGCAAGGCCTGTTCGAGGATGAGAAACAATGTGCTCCAAAAAGAGGTTCATTGTAGGTAGATTCACCAAACGTTGTGAGAATATCGGGAATGAGGAGTACAGTAAATATGCAGAATTCCATTAAAATATCTCCAGTGATTCTTTCTAGAAATACAAAATTCTATTTCACCTATTCTACGACAGTGAATTAAGGCCTATTCAAGCATTAGAAACAAAGAGTGCTCGAAACAGCACACTTGGCGATGAAGCCACAAAACTTTGTGACAACGTTGTTAGTGATGAGCAGAAGAAAAACACGGAGTTCCATTGAACTGCACCAAACTTTGAAGAAATGTGCACTTCATGATCAACTATTCAGCCTTATTGAAGTAAGACCTTTTTGAGCAGCACAAACAAAGATTTCCAGAAAGAGGATCCTTGGAGGTAGATTCACCAAACTATGTGAGCAAAAGGGGAATGAGGAATAGAACAAATATGCAGAGTTTAAATGAATTCCCCCTAGTGACTCTTTCTGGAAATAGGCACTTCAATTTCAATTTTTCTGCAATGGTGAATTAAGGCCTGTTCAGGCAGAGGAATGAAAGTGGGCTTGAAACACCACACTTGGAGATGGAATGGACAAACTTTGTGAAAATATTGGCAGTAATGAGGAGAACAAACTCACAGAAATTCATCAAACTGCACGCAACATTCTGGAAATATGCAGTTCATGCTGAACTTTTGGCCTCAGTGAACTAAGGCCTGTTCCAACAGAGTAAAGAATTCCAGAAAGAGATTTCTTGGTGTTTGATTCACCAATCATTGTGTATATATTGGTAAGAGGAGTAGAACAAATATGCAGACTATTATTGAAGTCCCCCTAATGATTCTTTCTGCAAACATGCAATTCGTTTTCACCTATTCTGCCACAGAGATTGAAGGCTTGTTCAAGTCACAGAAACAAAGTGTGCTAGAAACAGCACCCTGGGAGATAGAGTCACCAAACTTTGTCACAAGGTTGGCAGTGATGAGAAGACCAAACACACAAAGTTTCATCAAACTGCACCAAAACATCTGGAAATATGCTGTGCATGCTGAACTATTCAGCCTTAGTGAAGTAAGGGCTGTTTGATCAGCAGAAACAAAGTGTTCCAGAAAGAGCATTCTTGGAGGCAGATTCACCAAACTTTGTGAGTATATTTGAAGTGAGGCAATGTGCAAACATGCAGAGTTTCATTGAAATCCACACAATGATTCTTTCTGGAAATACACAGTTCACTTTCACCTATTCCACCTCAGTGAATTAAGGACACTTCAAGCATCATAAACAAAGTGTGCAGTAAACAGCACACTTGGAAATAAAGTCACCAAACTACATGACAATGTTGGCAGTGATGAGTAGACCAAACACACAGACTTCCATTGAACTGCTCCAAACTTTCAGGAAATATGCATTCCATGCTGAGCAAATTGGCCTTAGTGAAGTAAGGGCAGTACAAGTTACAGTAACAAATTGCTCCAGAAAGAGGACCCTTGGAAGTAGGTGCTCCAAACTTTACAAGTATATTGGGAATGAGGAGTAGAGCAAATTTGCAGAGTTTCATTGAAATTCCCCTGAGATTCTTTCTGGAAATATGAAATTCTATTCACCTATTCTTCCACAGTGAATTAAGGCCAGTTCAAGCATCAGAAACAAAGTGATCTAGAACCAGCACCCTTGGAGTTAGAGTCACCAAGCATTTTGACAATGTTGGCAATGAAGGGAAGACCAACACATAGAGTTTCATCAAACTTCACCAAGCGCTCTGAAAATATGCAGTTATTACTTTGTTCTTAAGTTTTAGTGAGGTAAGGAATATTGAGCAGCAGAAAAAACGTGTTCCAGAAAGAGGATCATTGGAGGTAGCTTCACCAAAATTTGTGAATATATTGGAATTGAGGAATAGAGTAAATATGCAGGGTTTCATTGAAATGCTCCAAGTGATGCTTTTTACAAATGAGCAATTCAATTTCACGTATACTGCCACAGTGTTTAAGGTCTGTTCAAGCAGCAGAAACAAAGTGTGCTAGAAACAGCACTCTTGAAGATACAGTAACCAAACGCTGTGACAATGTTGGCAGTGATGAGAAGGCAAACACACATAGTTTCATTGGACTGCACCAAAATTTCTGGAAATATGTTGTTCACTCTGTGCTATTCGAACTTAGTGAAGTAAGGCCTGTTCGAGGAAGAGAAACAATGTTCTCCAGAAAGAGGATCATTGTAGGTAGATTCGCCAAACTTTGTGAGTATATTGGGAATGAGAAACAGAGATAGGATGCAGAATTTCATTGAAATCTCCCAGTGATTATTTCTGGAAATAAGCAATTCACATTCACCTACACGGCAACAGTGAATTAGGCCTGTTCAAGCAACAGAAGCAAAGTGTGTCAGAAACAGAGGCCTTGGAGATAGAGCCAGCATACTCTGTGACAGTGTTGGCATTGAAAAGAAAAACTAATACAAACATTTGCATTAAAATGCACCAAACTCTCTGGAAATATGCATTTATTTCTGAGCTATTAGGCCTCATTGAAGCAAGGCGTGTTCAAGCAGGAGAAATGAAGTGTTCCTGAAAATGAATCCATGGAGGTAGATTCACCAAACTTTGTGAGTATATTTGGAATGAGAAGGAGAGCAAGTATGCAGAGTCTCATTGAAATCTCCCAGTGATTCTTTCTGGAAAGAAACAACTCATTTTCACCTATTCTGCCACAGTAAATTAGGCCTCTTGAAGCAGCAGAATCAAAGTGTGCAAGATACAGCACCCTTGGAGATAGAGTCACCAAACTTTGTGACAATGTTGGCAGTCATGAAAGTGCCAAACGCAGAGTTTCATCAAACACCACCAAAATACCAATAATTATTTAGTTCATGCTGAGCTTTTTGGCATTAGTGAAGTAAGCCCTGTTCAAGCAGCAGAAACAAAGTGTTCCAGAAAGACGATGCTTGGAGAAAAAATTAAGAAACCAATGTGAGTATATTGTGAATGAGGAGTAGAGGAAATATACAGAGTTTCAATGAAATCTCCCCTGTGATCCTTTCTGTATATATGCAATTCAATTTCTCCTATTGTGCCACAGTGAACTAAAATCTGTTCAAGCAGCAGGAACAACATGTACTATAAACAGTAAACTTGGAGATAGAGCCACCAAACTTTGTGACAATGTTGGAAGTGAAGAGAATCGCATACACCCAAATTTCAATGAACTGCAAAAATTTTCAGGAAATAGGCAGTTCTTTCTCTGCTATTCGACCTTAATGAAGCAAGGCCTGTTCGAGGATGAGAATCAATGTGTTCCAGAAGAGTTTCATTGTAGGTAGATTCACCAAACTTTGTGAGTATATCGGGAATGAGGAGTAGTCTAAATATGCAGAATTCCATTAAAATCCCTCCAGTGATTCTTTCTAGAAATACGAAGTTCAATTTCACCTATTCTGCCACAATGAAATAAGGCCTGTTCAAGCACCAGAAACAAAGACTGCTAGAAACAGCACACTTGTCGATAGAGCCCCCAAACTTTGTGACAATGTTGGCAATTATGAGCAGACAAGAAACACAGAGGTCCAGCAAACTGCACCAAATTGGAAAGAGGAGTAGAATTAATATGCAGATATTTATTGAATTCCCCCTAATGATTCTTTCTGGAAAATCACAATTCATTTTCACCTATTCTGCCAGAGTGAATTATGTAGTTCATGATTTGGTTTTGACTGTAGAGAAGTAAGGCATTTTGAGAAGCAGAAACCAATTGTTCCACATAGGGGATGCTTGGACGTAGATTCACCAAACTTTGAAAGCATATTGGGAATGAGTTGTACAGTAAATGTGCAGAGTTTCTTTGAAATCACCCAGTGATTTTTTTGGTAATATGCAATTCATTTTCACCCTTTGGGCCACAGTGAATTAAGGCCTATACAACCAACAGAATAATTTGAGCTAGAATCAGCACTCTTGGAGAGAGGGTGACCAGACTGTATGACAATATTGGCAGTGATGTGAAGTCCCAACACACAGAGTTTTATTGAACTGCATCAAAATTTCATGAAATGTGCTGGTCATGCTGACGGATCAGCCTTAGTGAGGTAAGGCCTGTTTGAGCATAATAAACAACATGTTTCAGAAAGACGTTCCATGGAGATACATACACCAAACATTGTGAGTATATTTGAATCAGGAGTAGAGCAAATATGCAGAGTTTCATTGAATTCCCCACAGGGATTCTTTCTGCAAATATGCAATTCAATTTCACCTAATCTGCCACAGTGAATTAAGGCCTGTTCAAGCAACAGAAGGAAAGTGTGCCAGAAACAGAGGTCTTGGAGATAGAGTCAACACATTCTGTGACAATGTTGGCAATGTCGGGAAGACCAAATCCAAGGAGTTCCATCAAACTGCACCAAACTCTCTGGAATTATGTAGTGAATTCTGAGCTCTTAGGCCTTATTGAATTAAGTCCTGTTCAAGCAGGAGAACTGAGTTGCTCCAGAAAGTGAATCCATGGAGGTAGATTCACCAAACTTTGTGGGTATATTGGGAATGAGAAGTAGAGCAAATATGCAGAGTTTCATTGAAATCTCCCAGTGATTCTTTCTGGATAGACGCAACTCATTTCCCCATATTCAGCCACTATTGAGGCCTGTTGAAGTACCAGAATCAAAGTGTGTAAGATACAGCACCTTTGGAGATAGAGTCACCAAACTTTCTGACAATGTTGGCGGTTATGGAAAGACCAAACACACAGATTTCATCAAACACCACCAAACTATCAATAATTAACCAGTTCACGCTGAGCTATTTGGCTTTAGTGAAGTAAGCCCTGTCCAAGCAGCAGAAACAAAGTGTTCCAGAAAGAGCATCCATGGAGGCAGATTCACCAAACTTTGTGAGTATATTTGAAATGAGGCAATGTGCAAACATGCAGAGTTTCACTGAAATCCCCACAGTGATTCCTTGTGGACATACGCAGTTCACTTTCACCTATTCCACCACAGTGAATTAAGAATACTTCAAGAATCATAAACAAAGTGTGCAGGAACCAGCACCCTTGAGGTACAGCCACCAAACTTTGTGACAATCTTGCCAGTGATGAGTAGACCAAATACAGAGACTTCCATTGAACTGCACCAAACTATCAGGAAATATGCATTCCATGCTGAGCAATTTGGCCTTAGTGAAGCAAGGGCTGTACAAGCTGCAGAAACAAATTGTTCCAGAAGAGGACCCTTGGAGATAAATTTCCTCATCTTTGCGAGTATATTGGGAATGAGAAGTAGAGCAAATTTGCAGGGTTTCAATGAAATTCCCCCGAGATTCTTTCTGGAAATATGAAATTCTGTTTCACCTATTCTTCCAAAGTGAATTAAGGCAAGTTCAAGCATCAGAAACAAAGTGTTCTAGAACCATGTCCCTTGGTGTTAGAGTCACCAAGCATTTTGACAATGTTGGCAGTGACGGGAAGACCAACACATGGAATTTCATCAAACTTCAGCAAGCGCTCTTAAAATATGCAGTTAATACATTGCTCTTTGTATTTAGTGAAGTAAGGCCTATTGAGCAGCAGAAAAAATGAGTTGCAGAAAGAGATTTCTTGGAGATAGTTTCACCAAATATTTTGAGTATATTGGTAAGAGGAGTAGAAAAAATATACGAAGATTTATTGAAGTTCCCCTAATGATTGTTTCTGGAAATGTGCAATTCATTTAAACGTATTGTGCCATGGAGAATTAAGGCCTATTCAAGCAACAGAAAAATTTCTGCTAGAAACAACACTCTTGGAGAGAGGGTCACCAAACTTTGTGACAATGTTGGCCGTGATGTGAAAATCAAACACACAGTGTTTCATTGAACTGAAACAAATATTCAGGAAATGAACTGGTCGTGCTGAGGTATTCAGCCTGAGTGAAATAAGGCTTGTTCGAGCAAAATAAAAAACACTTTGATTATCCTTGGAGCTAGATTAATGAAACTTAGTGAGTATATCTGAACCAGGAGAAGAGAAAATATGCAGAGTTTCATTGAAGTCCCCCCAGGGATTCTTTCTGGATATATGCAATTCAATTTCACCTATTCTGCTACAGTGAATTAAGGCCTGTTCAAGCAACAAAAGCAAAGTGTGCCAGAAACAGAAGCCATGGAGGTAGAGCCAACAAATTTTGTGAGAATGTTGGCAGTGACGAGAAGTCCAAATACAAAGAGGTTCATCAAACTGCACCAAACTCTCTGGAAATATGCAGTTAATTTTGAGCTATTAGGCCTTATTGAAGTAAAGGCTGTTCAAGCAGGAGAATTGAAGTGTTCCAGAAAGTGAATCCATGGAGGTAGATTCACCAAATTTGTGAGTATATTGGGAATGAGTAGTAGAGCAATTATGCAGAGGTTCATTGAAATCTCCCAGTGATTCTTTCTGGAGAGATGCAACTCATTTTCTCCTATTCTACCACAGTGAATGAAGGCATGTTGAAGCAGCAGAATCAAAGTGTGCAAGATACAGCACCCTTGGAGATAGAGTCCCCCAAATTTGTGACAATGTTGGCAGTCATGGATAGACCAAAAGCACAGTTTCATCAAACACCACCAAACTATCAATAATTATCCACTTCCTGCTGAGCTATTGGGCATTACTGAAGTATGCCCTGTACAATCAGCAAAACAAAGTGTTCAAGAAAGAGGATACTTGGAGAAACATTCAGAAAACATTATGAGTATATTGTGAATGAGGAGTAGATCAAATACGCATAGTTTCATTGAAATCTCCCTAGTGATTCTTTCTGTATATGCGCAATTCAATTTCACCTATTGTGCCACAGTGAATTAAAACCTGTTCAAGCAGCAGGAACAACGTGTGCTAGAAACAGCAAACTTGGAGATACAGCTACCAAAATTTATGACAATGTTGGCAGTGAAGAGAATCACAAACACACAGAATTTCAACGAACTGCACAAATTTTCAGGAAATATGCAGTTCATTCTGTGCTATTCGACCTTAGTGAAGCAAGGCCTGTTCGAGGATGAGAAACAATATTTTCCAAACAGAGGTTCACTGTAGGTAAATTCACCAAAGTTTGTGAGTATATCGGGAATGAGGATTAGAATAAATATGGAGAGTTCCATTAAAATCCCCCCAAGTGATTCTTTCTTGGAATATGAAATTCTATTTCACATATTCTGCCACAGTGAATTAAGGCCTGTTCAAGAAGCAGAAACAAAGAGTGCAAGATACAGCACTCTTGGCGATAGAGCCACCAAACTTTGTGACAACATTGGCAGTGATGAGCAGATGAAAAACTCCAAGTTCTGCCAAACTGCACCAAACTTTGAAGAAATATACACTTCATGCTGACCTATTCAGCGTTATTGAAGTAAGACCTGTTTGAGCAGCACAAATAAAGATTTCCAGTAAGAGGAACCTTGGATGTAGATTCACCAAACTTTGTGAACACATTGGGAATGAGGAGTAGAAGAAATATGCAAGTTTAGTTGAATTCCCCCTAGTGATTCTTTCTTGAAATAGACATTGCAATTTCAATTTTTCTGCAACAGTGAATTAAGGCATGTTCAAGCAGTGGAAACGAAGTGTGCTAGAAACAGCATGCTGGAGATAGAGTAACCAATCTTTGTGACAATGTTGGCAGCAACAAGGAGAACAAGCTCACAGAGTATCATCAAACTGCACCAAACTTTCTGGAAATATGCAGTTCATGGTGAGTTTTTGGCCTCAGTGAAGTAAGGCCTGTTCCAGCAGAGTAAACTGTTCCAGAAAGATTTCTTGTGGATAGATTCACCAAACATTGTGAGCATATTGGTAATAGGGGTTCAAGCCACAGAAACAAAGTGTGCAAGAAAAAGCATCCATACAGATAGAGTCACCAAACTTTTCACAAGGTTGGCAGTGATGAGAAGACCAAACACACAGTTTCATCAAACTGCACCAAACATTCTGGATATATGCTCTTCATGCTGAGCTATTCAGCCTTAATGAAGTAAGGGATGTACAAGCTGCAGAAACAAACTGCTCCAGAAAGAGAACCCATGGAGGGAGATTCCCCAATCTTTGCGAGTATATTGGGAATGAGGAGTAGAGCAAATTTCCAGAGTTACATTGAAATTCCCCAGAGATTCTTTCTGGAAATATGATATTCTATTTCACCTATTCTTCCACAGTCAATTAAGGCCGGTTCAAGCATCAGAAACAAAGTGTTCTAGAACCAGCACCCTTGGAGATAGAGTCACCAAGCATTTTGACAATGTTGGCAGTGAAGGGAAGACCAACACATAGAGTTACATCAAACTTCACCAACTGCTCTGAAATAATGCACTTAATTCTTTGCTTTTCGGATTTAGTGAAGTAAGACTTATTAAGCAGCAGAAAAAACGTGTTCCAGAAAGAGGATCCTTGGAGGTAGCTTCACCAAAATTTGTGAGCATATTGAAACTGAGGAATAGAGTAAATATGCAGAGTCTCTTTGAAATACCCTAAGTGATTTTTTCTAGAAATACGCAATTCACATTCAGGTATTCTGCCACAGTGTTTAAGGCCTGTTCATGCAGCAAAAACAAAGTGTGCTAGAAACAGCACCCTTAAAGATAGAGTCACCAAACTTTGTGACAATGTTGGTAGTGATGAGCAGGCAAACACACATAGTTTCATGGATCTGCACCAAATATACAGGAAATATGATGTTCATTCTGTGTTATTCGATCTTAGTGAAGTAAGGCCTGTTTGAGGAGGAGAAAGGATATGCTCCAGAAAGAGGATCCTTGTAGGTAGATTCACCAATCTTTGTGAGTTTATTGGGAACGAGGAGTAGAGCAAATATGCAGGGTTTCATTAAAATCCACACAGTGATTCTTTCTGGAAATATGGAATTCTCTTTCACCACTTCAGCCATACTGAATTAAGGCCTGTTCAAACAGCAGAAACAGTGTGCTAGAAACAGCACACTTAGAGATAGAGCCACCAAACCTTGTGACAATGCTGGTAGTGATGAGATGACCAATGACAAAGTGTTCAATCGAACTGTACCAAAAATTGAAGAAATATGCACATCATTTTGAAATATTCAGCCTTATTCAAGTATGACCTATTTGAGAGCATGAAGAAAGATTTTGAGAAAGAGGATCCTTGGAGCAGATTCACTAAATTATGTGAGCACATTGGGAATGAGGAGTAGAACAAATATGCAGTGTTTAATTGAAATCCCCCTGTGATTCTTTCTGGAAATAGGCAATTCAATTTCAATTGTTCTGCAACAATGAATTAAGGTTTGTTCAAGCAGCAGAAACAAAGTGTGCTAGAAACAGCACCCTTGGAGATAGAGTAACAAACTTTGTGACAATGTTTGCAGTAATGAGGAGAAAAAACTCACCGAGTTTCCTCAAACTGCAACAAACTTTCTGGAAATATGCAGTTCATACTGAGCCTTTGGCTTCAGTAAAGTAAAGCCTGTTCCATCAGATAAAGAGTTCCAGAAAGGCATTTCATGGAGATAGATTCCCCAAACTTTGTGAGTATATTGGTAAGAGGAATAGAACAAATATGCAGCATTTTATTGAAGTCAACCTAATGATTCTTTCTCGAAATACACAATTCATTTTCACCTATTCTGGCACACTGAAATATGTAGTTCATGATTTGGTATTTGACCGTAGAGAAGTAAGGCATTTTGTGAAGCAGAAACAAATTGTTCCACATAGAGGATGCTTTGATGTAGGTTCACCAAAATTTGAAAGCATTTTGGGAATGAGTTGTAGAGTAAATGTGCAGAGTTTCATTGAAATCTCCCAGTGATTCTTCTTGGAAATAGGCAATTCATTTTCCCCTATTGTGCCACATAGAATTAAGGTCTTTTCAAGCAACAGGAAAATAGTTGTTAGAAAGAGCACTCTTGGAAATAGGGTCACCAAACTTTGCAACAATGTTGGCAGTGATTTGAAGGCCAAACACACAGAGTTTCATTGAACTGCACCAAATTTTCAGGATATGTGCTGGTCGTGCTGAGCTATTTGGCATTAGTGAATTAAGGCCTATTTGAGGATAATAAACAACATGTTCCAGAAAGATGATCCCTGGAGTTATTAGATTCACCAAACTTTGTGAGTATATTTGGATCAGGAGTAGAGCAAATATGCAGAGTTTCATTGAAGTCCCCACAGGGATTCTTTCTGGAAATATGTAATTCAATTTCACCTATTCAGCCACAGTGAATGAAGGCCTACTCAAGCAACAGAAGCAAATTGTGCCAAAAACAGAAGACTTGGAGATAGAGTCAACAAATTCTGTGACAATATTGGCAGTGACAAGACGACCAAATACAAAGAGTTTCATCAAACTGCACCAAACACTCTGGAAATATGCAGATAATTCTGAGCTATTAGGCCTTATTGAAGTAAGGCATGTTCAAGCAGGAGAATTGAAGTGTTCCAGAAAGTGAATCCATGGAGGTAGATTCACCAACTTTGTGAGTATAATGGGAATGAGAAGTAGAGCAAGTATACAGAGATTCATTGAAATCTCCCTGTGATTCTTTCTGGAAAGAAGCAACTCATTTTCACCTATTCTGCCACAGTGAAGTAAGGCCTGATGAAGCTGCAGAATGAAATTGTGCAAGATGCAGCAACCTTGGAGATGGAGTCACCAAACTTAGTGAAAATTTTGGCAGTCATGGAAAGACCAAACACACAGAGTTTCATCAAAAACACACCAAACTATCAATAATCATCCAATTCACACTGAGCTATTTGGCATTAATGAAGTAAGCCTTGTTCAAGCAGCAAAAACAAAGTCTTCCAGAATGAGGTCCTTGGAGAAAGATTCAGAAAACCTTGTGAGCTTATTGTGAATGAGGAGTAAGGCAAACATGCAGAGTTTCATTCATATCTCCCCCATGATTCTTTATGTATATATGCAATTCAATTTCACCTATTGTGCCATAGTGAATTAAAACCTGTTCAAGGAGCAGGAACAACGTGTGCTAGAAACAACAAACTTGGAGATACAGCCACCAAAATTTATGACAATGTTGGCAGTGAAGAGAATCACAAACACACAGAATTTCAACGAACTGCACAAATTATCAGGATATATGCAGTTCATTCTGTGCTATTTGACCTTAGTGAAGCAAGGCCTGTTCGAGGATGTGAAAGCAATGTGTTCCAAAAAGAGTTTCATTGTAGTTGGTTTCACCAAACTTTGTGAGTATATTGGGAATGAGGAGCAGAGTAAATATGCAGAGTTCCATAAAAATCCCCTACGTGATTCTTTCTAATAATAAAAAATACTATTTCACCTATTCTGCCTCAGGGAATTAAGGCCTGTTCAAGCAGACGAAACAAAGAGTGCTAGAAACAGCACACTTGGTGATAGAGCCACCAAAATTTGTGACAACATTGGCAGTGATGAGCAGACGTAAAACACAGATTTCCATCGGACTGCACCAAAATTTGAAGAAATATGCACTTCATTCTGATCTATTCAGCCTTATCGAGGTAAGACCTGTTTGAGCAACACAAAGATTTCCAGAAAGAGGATCCTTGGAGGCAGGTTCACCAAACTTTGTGAGCACATTGGGAATGAGGAGTAGAACAAATATGCAGAGATTAATTGATATCCCCCTCTTGAATCTTTCTGGAAATAGGCAATTCAATTTCAATTTTTTTGCAACAGTGAATTAAGGCCTGTTCAAGCAGCAGAAACAAAGTGTGTTAGAAACAGCACCCTTGGATATAGACTAACCAATCTTTGTGACAATGTTGGCAGTGATGAGTAGACCAAACACACAGACTTCCATTGAACTGCACCAAACTATCAGGAAATATGCATTCCATGCTGAGCAAATTGGCCTTAGTGAAGTAAGGGCTGTACAAACTACAGAAACAAATCGCACCAGAAAGAGGACGCTTGAAGGTAGATTCCCCAATCTTTTTGAGTATATTGGGAATGAGAAGTAGAGCAAATTTGCAGAGTTTCATTGAAATTCCCTAGAGATTTTTTCTGGAAATATGAAATTCTTTTCACCTATTCTTCCACAGTCAATTAAGGCCAGTTCAAGCATCAGAAACAAAGTGTTTTAGAACCAGCACCCTTGGAGTTAGAGTCACCAAGTATTTTGACCATGTTGGCAGTGAAGGGAAGAGCAACACATAGAGTTTTATCAAGCTCCACCAAACGCTCTGAAAATATGCAGTTTATTCTTTGCTCTTCAGAATTAGTAAAGTAAGGCCTATTGAGCAGCAGAACAATGTGTTCCAGAAAGAGGATCCTTGGAGGTAGCTTCACCAAAATTTGTGAGTATATTGGAACTGAGGAATAGGCTAATTATGCAGAGTTTCATTGAAATATCCCAAGTGATTCTTTCAAGAAATACGAATTCAGCTTCACGTATTCAGCCACAGTGTTTAAGGCGTATTCAAGCAGCAGAAACAAAGTGTGCTAGAAACAGCACCCTTGAAGATAGAGTCACCAAACGTTGTGACAATGCTGGCAGTGATGAGAAGGCAAACATACATAGTTTCATTGAACTGTAAAAAATTTTCAGGAAATATGATGTTCATTCTGTGCTATTCGGCCTTAGTGAAGTAAGGCCTGTTCAAAGATGAGAAACAATGTGCTCCAGGAAGAGGATCAGTGTAGGTAGATTCACCAAACTTTGTGAGATTATTGGGAATGAGGAGTAGAGCAAATATGCAGAGTTTCAAAAATTCCCCACAGTGATTCTTTCTGGAAATATGAAATTTTCTTTCACCTATTTGGTCACAGTGAATAGCGTCTTTTCAAGCAGCAGAAACAAAAAATGCTAGGAACAGCACACTTGAAGATAGAGCCACCAAAGTTTGTGACAATGTTGACAGTGATGAGCAGATGAAAAACACAGAGTTCCATCAAACTGCAACAAAATTTGAAGAAATATGCAGTTCATGCTGAAGTGTTCAGCCTTATTGAAGTAAGACCTGTTTGAGCAGCACAAACAAAGATTTCCAGAAAGAGGATCCTTGGAGGTAGATTCACGAAACTTTGTGAGCACATTGGGAATGAGGAGTAGAACAAATATGCAGAGGTTAATTGAAGTCCCCCTAGTGAATCTTTCTGGAAATAGGCAATTAAATTCCATTTTTTCTCCAACAGTGAATTAAGGCCTGTTCAAGCAGTGGAAACAAAGTGTGCTAGAAACAGCATCCTTGGAGA
>JAJEJO010004241.1:0-56666 GCA_020662805.1 Glaucomys volans
TTTCTGTTGGCTGTAGAAAATTCCAGAAATAGAAATTCATGAGTTTTATATTTCACGGAGTTCTGAGTAGCATGATGAAATCTCACACCATTCCACCCCATCCCACCTGCGATATGAGTCACTGTTCTCGCCAGCATTTCCACTGTTTACATACAAGATTTTTACAAAATCTTCCTGTTAGTCAGTAGTCCCCATCCTTGTTATGAGATTGACTAACATGGTATTACTGTGCTTATTTTGAAGGAAACCTTTGAGTCTTATTCTTTCTGCAGTGTTAGCACCTTGGGATAACACAAGACAGACCTTGACCATTTATTAACAAAAAAGACTATTTTCCTTGACAACATTATCCAGGAAATTGAGAGGTGGTTATTAGTGACCCTCATGTCATGACTAACCTATATCACAAATAACTTCAAGATAATGCACCCGGGACCAGAAAATGATCTCTATTTCATTGTAATGTTAAATATCCAACTAGGAAGAAAGAAGAGCCTAATATCCATAGCATACGATGAATGCCAAAGCATTCCTTCAAAAATTATTTCTGAGTAGTCAAGGCAGCCAGTTGGTTCCTGACTCCCTGCATTGAACTGGATTCATGTGACAACACAAGGTAACTGCCAAGAGCAGTATGAACTGATGAGTTAGGTCTCAGTCCCTGGGGACAAAGCGAAACCAGTGGACTTACTCATTCTCTCTATACAAACAAAGCTATAATCTTTACCCATGGAGAAAATTAAGCCTCTATCCCATAAAATGTATGCAGAAGCACATATTTTTTAGTGATCTTGGGCTACCTTGTCCCAACCTCTACATATAATGAAATTTCCCTCCTGAAAATTTGCATCTCACTGAAATAAATTTACATGCTGCAAATTGGAAGAGATTTTTAATTGTGTTCTTATTTGCTGCAAGTAAACCTTGCATTATGTAAAAAATAATTTTTTTTCTTTATTTTACTTTTTTTAAATTTTTAGTTCTGGAGCTGAAATTCAGGGCATCACGCATGCTAAGCAAGTGCTCCATTACTGAGTGACACCCTCAGCCTACTGAGAATTATTCCAATTAATTTCCCACCAAGAAGTGAACCAATTGAGATTGGTAACCAAGACAACCAGGTAAGCTCATGTCTGCCTGGATAGAACCTGATTCCTCTGACAACACAATTTGATCCCTCAAGACCAGCATGACAGGAGGGGGATAGTTTTCATTCACTGGGGACAATAAGGAAACACTGGAGGTACCCATTCTTCCACCCTGGCAAGAAACTTCCCTCCCCACCTAGAGATGCTGAGGCAACAAGGCAGCACCTGCTTTTGGACACCTGGGGCAATCAGAGCCTATTCCAGTAGGAAATAAATGCATGATATGTCAAGATTTCTTCTTCCGACTTTTGTGCACCAGGAAGAATGTGTCTGTTATGAAATTGTCTTCCTGATACACTCATAGCCTTTGAGCAAGATTCTCCTTGCCAAATACGTTGGGGAAAATGAGGTGAACCTGCTTCTGCACCTTTGGCCCACCTGCACAGAGCAGTCCCTGCTGTTGTCACTCTGTGCTCTTCAGCTCCTTATTCTGGGATTTGGGTGGATACTCTGAACACCCTTGGGGCAACAGCAGGTCCAGCATGGGAAAGTAGAGTAGCTCAGTTTTAGGAAAGAAAATGGCACATGTTGACCTGCGGGGCCCACAAATGAGATCTCCTAAATATTTGTTCTGATTGGAAGAGACCCTATAAAGCCATCTATGATTGGATAATTCTAGAAAGCACCAACCACTAAGAAATTAAAAGGTTAAGCTCCACCCTAATGAGAGTACGTTGACCAGATCTCCATCTATAACTTGTGCTTTTAGAGTTTGAAATTTTCATTTTTCCTCCTAAGTCATTATGCTACACAATATATACAAATAAAAGCATACACAAAAATATGGAAATATCGAATCTACATTCCACTTGTGAGGTGCTATGAACTCAATGATTGTTCCAGGTCATTTGTTTCATTTTTTTCCCCCTCCTAATCCATAAATACTGCTATTTTTTATGTCCTTCCCTTTTTCCTCTCTGCCCGTCACTTTTCTTTCATTAAAAAACTGTTTTTAATTTAAAAATGTTTCATGACACATAGATTGAATAAAACACATGTGTGCTGGAAGATATCAGTCAGAGAAATCCACCTTCCCTATCTCCTTTGTGCATAAAGGGAAACACCCAGCCCAGGACACAGGGATGCATCTAAATAGAAGATGCACCAGGAATACTCCAAACACTATTTTTCAAGCTCTATTGAAACATATATTTATCTATTGTCACTTTTGTGCTCTAGGTTGAATATTAAATTTAAAATATTATGGTGTTTCATGCAAAAACTATGAGAAATGTATCCTCTTAGAATTTTTTCACATATTAAAAAAATCTGGAAAGATTATGTATGTGACTATATAGATATAAATATATATAATTTGTATATATTTTATATATATTTTGTTTTGTTATGTTTAAATATTGCCTTCTTTTTTTTAATTCATCAAGCAGGTAGAGGCACTCTAATACTACACATTTAATGATCATTTATTTACCTTGAAACACAACAAGGATAATTGCAGAGCAGCACAGTTGGAAATGAAAGGCAACTGATGAGAGTGCCTGAAGGCTCGTGGAGGTGATCTAGGGTGAGTTTTATGCGACTGTCCCTGCCTTGCTGACTTTTTAACACTTTCTAGTTTCTTTACTTTTACATAAAAATGAAACAATTTTATGAAAAAGTTGCACATACACCACTTTATAATGAACATAAAATAAACTTTGTATGTTGTAATAATAAATTTTGAGATTTAGTCTTGGACAGAGATGCCACAATTGTTTGTGAATGAGTGAGAACAGAGAAGAATGTGCCTCTCTTGACCTTCCAGGAAGCAGGAAGCAAAGTTATTTGTCAGGATTAAAGGTCATTAGTAGGGAATTTGAGGTTGTTTTGGTAAGACAGGTCACTTGTGAAGGACAAATGAAGGACTCAGGACTGCCCAGGTTGGGAGCCCCGTCCCAGGTCTCCTGTGTCATGTTGGGAGTCTGTATGGCTGGCTAGTCTGAGCCTCAGACCTTTGGAGAATGCCAAGTGAGTTGAGAGGCACAGAAGAGGCAGACTTAGCAGCAAACTATGCTTCTTTTGCATAAATCCCGTCCCCCAGAATGCTTTTGTAAAATGTGAATGTAACACAACTTGGATATGATGAAAATTTTAATCAACTAAAGCAGGTCACAAAATGTTCTTGATATATTCCATACATTTTAGTTTAGAGAACTTAAGGTGGAAGGATAAAACCTAATTTGTATCAGTTGTGATTAAAAAAATAAATACATAAGTGGAAAATAAAGGGAAAGAAAGTGAATAGAAAATGCTCATGCATTTTGAATTGATGATGATGATAAAATAATGACATTAAACACCTCTGTTTTGAAACACTGAGTAAACACGTTGTGTGCATGATCTCATACAAGTCTCATAAGAACCCTGAAATACTTAAGTCAAGGTGTCCCTTGATACCAACTCCAGTCTTCCAGCAGTACAAAGTAGCATGTGAGGCCAGGTGCAGTGCTGCACACCTATAACCCCAGCAATCTGGGAGATACTGGCAGGAGGATCCCAAGTACAAGACCACCCTCTGTAACTTAGTGAGACCCTGTCTCAAAAAAAAAAAATGTGATGTAGCTCACAGGTAAAGGACCCCTGGGTTAAATCTCTAGTGCACCCCCACTGAAAAAGCCCACATTGTCCAGAATAAAAGTGAAAAAATGGAGCTTGATGTTGAAGGGCTAAAGTTCTTGAATGCTATCTGGGAAAGATTCTAAATTTCTATATTCTGCTTCTTTTTGATGGGCTGTTCTTTAGACTGTGGGAATTTGAAATATTTTTAGAAGGAATTTAGGTGGTCAGTTCTCTTTCATGGTAACAATTATTGTTTTGGGAAATAATGTTTGAAGTCAAGACATCAGAAAAACGTTTTGGTTTTTCTTTTTCTTTCCCCAGCAGTCCAAGGAAGAGCCAGTAAGAGTCAGTGCCAGAGCTGAGTGAGAAGAGAACACAGAAAAACTTCAGTGCTCAAGTTGACTGCAAGTAACAGAATGGATATGTGGCCAAGGCCAAGGAGTCAAGGGTCACTTCAAGGATTGAACTCAGGAGCACCAGCCCTTTTTTTTTTTTTTTTTTTTTTGAGACAGGGTCTTGCTAAATGATGTCCCTTTCCCTCCCTCCGTCCCTTTTGATACTGCTTTCTTTCCTAATTATTTAGATATGGAAAATGAAAAACTCCTCAAGATAATGTGGCTTGAGAAAAGGAAATGGAAAAGAAGGCATGCACTGGCCACCTCCATCTCCCAAGACCAATGTTTTCCAGGTGCTGGCTGCAGATGGGAAAGAGGTGTTTTATCACCCCTAAAGTAACTGTCTCTGGGAGACATTGCTCTCCTTCAAAGTAAGTCCTCTCCAGACACTGCCCACAGACCCCCAATCCAAAAAGTTCAAACTTCTGAGTGCCCAATAAAACTAATATGCCCACTAGGCCCCCTCTCAAAATAACATATATAAACCCACTCCCTTTTTTTGTTCAGTGGCTCATTTTCCACCAGGAAGGTGGGTCCATCAGAACCATGACTCCATTCCCGAATAAAGGCTTTTGGCTGATTCATGAAGTTTGCATCTGCCCTAGTCTTTTTGGGCTAACACTAATAAACTTTGTTATATTTCACCTACATTTTGTGACTTATCTGAAATATTCTTCTTTAAGAATGCAAGAGCCATGAAACACACACACACACACCCAAATTTCTGAACCACAACCTGCCATAATACAAGCCCTGTTTATTTTTTAATTTTGAGGCAGTGTCTTGCTAAGATATCGAGACTGGCCTCAAACTTGAGATTCTTCTTTTTTATTATATTTTTTATTTTTACAGACTGCATTTGATTCATTGTACACAAATGGGGTATAATACTTTGTTCCTATGGTTGTACACCGTGTAGATTCACACCATTTGTGTAATCATACATGTAAATAGGGTAATGATGTCTGTCTCATTCCATCATCTTTTTTAACCCCTGCCCCCTCTCATTTCCCTGTTCATAAACCAAAGTTCCTCCATTACCCCCCATTCCCCCCTTTATGTATCATCATACACTCATCAGAGAAAATATTTGACCTTTGGTTTCATGAGATTGGCTTATCTCACTTAGCATGATATTCCCCAATTCCATCCATTTACCTGCTAATGCCATAATTAGTTGAATAATATTCCATTGTGTATATATACCCTATTTTTTTATCCATTCATCTATTGAAGGGCATCTAGGTTGGTTCCACAATCTACCTATTGTAAATTGAGATGCTATATACATTGATGTGGCTGTGTTACTGCAGTATGCTGATTTTAAGTCCTTTGGGTATGAACCAAGGAGTGGGATAACTGGGTCAAAAGGTCAGTCCATTCCAAATTTTCTGAAGAAAAATTTGAGATTTTTATTAATCAGCCTCCCAAATACTTGACATTATAGGCATGTACTACAAACCTGGTACCTTGCCTATTTTTTAAAAAATATTCCAATAGTTGCTAGTTATCTCCCCCCTCATGGATATATGTAATGTCAGGTCCTAAAACTATAAAAAATACACAATTCCAGTGCTAAAATCAGAATCTTGCTATATGAGGCAATGCAATGGGAGGAGATTCCTGAGAGAGAAAGAGGCAAGAGGAGGAAGGGAAGGAGAGAGACAGTGAGTGAGAAGCATCAAATCAGAAAAAGTGGGGACCTTGGTGTGCATGGCAGAACAGAATTTCAGCATTGGTCAATCAGAAACATGGACAGACCTATTTAGGAAAGCAGGTCCACATTCAAGGAAGAATGGGACATCTCCAAGGGAGATACAGTCAACTACTGTATCTACACTGGTCCGGGGTGTTATTTATCAAGGGATATTTTTGGGGGCTGGACTAGAGCTGGAGTCAAGATAGACTTGTGATTTCACATGAGTTTACTTAGGTTTGCTCATTTTTGGCAGTATTCTGTGAGCAAGGTCCTGGCCTAGGAGGAATCCTGGATTTCTTAGGAGTTGCTTGTTTTTAAAGTCAAAGTTCCTTATAGCCCCCAAGAGTTACCAGAGTAACTATCAAATTGTCACTTGGGTAGGAAAGCAAATATGACAGTGGCTTCAAGGTGGAAGTCTTAAGAAAATGCTAATAGTTAGATATTTATTACCTTTTATTTTGCTGAGAACTCATGCAGTTTCAGCAGGGGCCCACAAGCCCGAGGTCTACTGGAAAATCATTTGAAAGGCAACTTCTAGAGCTTCTGAATTTCAGCCTCAGAACCAATGGGGTGGGGGCCCACTCAGTGTTTCTTAATGAAGCCCTCAGGCAAGCCTGGTGCTGACTGAGCACCAGGGGTTCACACAAGGACTTTCCATGCAGTGTCACAAACCCCTCACCTGTGCATATTTTAGAAATGCAAAACCCCAGGCTACAGGCCAAACCCACTATTTTATGAGTCACCTCTAACATGCCTTCTGGGGAACTGAAGTCTGAGAATCTTTGTCTATATCACCACATTTGCATAATAAAATGAGGATATCCTCAGTGAGTTCATTTTATTGGAGAAGTGGTGAAATCATCTTAAAGAACCTAACCCATGGAGCCCAGTGCACACAAGCTGCTTAGCAAACTACAGGGTGATGGTGGAGATCAGAGTCCAGCAAGGTGAAGAGAAGGGTCTGCAGGGAAGACTCCAGCAGGAACACTGTTATCCCAGCTGGGTCCCCAGGAGCAGGTAGGTTGTGAAGGTTGCAGGAACTGGAGAGAATTCTGCAAAGGGCAGGAGAACAAAAGGGGCAAGAAGCCGTAGGCTGCTGCAAGCATGCAGCTTTAGATGTGTGGGCAGTGCTCCCTGGGTGCTCCCTTCTTGTGGGGAAGAAACTCGTGCAGAGTCAGGGTAGGAGGGAGACAGACCACAGTCCTACACAGGCCAGGGACCCCTTGGCTCCCGATTTCCTTCTAAACTTCCCTGGCGCCATCCTGCATGTAGCTGTGCAGGGGACATGAGGCAGTATGGAGGCTTGGTGGCATGATGGAAAGGCAATGAGCTGTGACCAGGTGAGAATTAAGCTTCCACTTTCCAAAGATAACCTGTGGACCACCACTGCCAGCTGTCCATGAGCTGCCCACTGGCAGGGCCCCTGCAAACTGTTACCCTCCTGTATCCTCCCTTGAAACCAGTCTGGAATCCACATGCAGCAGCCACCCTAGGCACATGGACTGTGAGGTTGGGTCCTATAGCTCCTGTGCCCACTCAGAGTGATCTGCTTCTCCCCCTCCCCAGCATAGGAGCATGCTCTAGGACTCAGGCCATGCTGAGCAAGGTAGGTGGCATTGCTATTAGACCAGGCTAGCCACTGCTGGCCCTCAGGGGCATTAAGTCAACACATCTTGAGGTTCCTCTCCTTGTTGAACTCCCATCTGGGGGCATAGGAATTGGGGAGTTTCAGAGCCATCCAGAGGGGTGGCAGAGGTGAAGGGTACCATTTACATTCTTGCTTCTTCCCCACTGCAGACTAAGCAAAATTGTAGAAGCAGTTGCTCCAACCTTAGACCTTTCTTTCTGGCCTGTCCCCTAGAGGTTATGGATCCCCTTGTTACCACATTTCAGGAGAGAAAATAAGGCATTCTGAATGTAACTCCTTTATGGGGGCAGAATTGCCCACTCCTCTGTCCTTAGAAGATGTTAGCAAAGGGTAAATGGGGTAACTGCAGGTAGAGGAAAGTTATGCCTAAGGGATTTCTACAGCTGGGAAAATTACAGTAGTTATTACTTTTGCAAAGCTGGAAAATGGGATGGGGAGGTGGTGTCCCTGTGAACATTTGGTTCATCCTTGTCATGAAAGACAAAGCATGTGACACAACATGGGGCAGGAGTCCTGAAACAGCCTGGCTTAAGCTGTTATTAATTGGCCTTGTGACCTCTCTCAGCTACTTTCCTCCTCTTTAAAGTGAAAGGCAAGAATCAGGGGTGGCTGTGCTGCAAAGTAAACTATCTGTGGAGAGGGAGTGAAGTATTTTTTTGAGATGTCAATTCCTGACTCTAGTGTTCTTTATTTTGAGGACTCCAGGCAAGATGTGGCACTTACTAAAACAATAGCAAAATTTATTAAAAGGGATAGGAAAGCCAGGCACAGTGGCACACACGTAATCTCAGCAGCTTGGGAGGTTGAGGCAGAAGGATGGAGAGTTCAAAATCAGCTTCTGCAACTCAGCAAGATAAATTCATAAAATTTATAAACTTGTGATTCAGATATCCCATTTCTGGTTATGTGTTGAAAGTGAATGATGGGCTCATAAACACTATTTTATGGGAAAAAATAAGTTCTAGGCATCTAGGGTCCAATTACACAGTAGGGTGAGTATATATATATTAATGTGTGGTACATTCAAAGATGAGAAATGATTTCCCCACAGTTGTGCAAAATATTTGAGGTGAACAGTATGTGAACTACTTATTGGATACATGTATTGAAACTTCCCTCTACACCCAATATTATAAAACCTGTAAATCAAAAATTATTCAAAATGTTCAGGCTTGGATTGTAGCTCAGTGGTAGAGCTCTTGCCTAGCATACGTGAGGCACTGGGTTTGATCTTTAGCAGCACATAAAAAAATAAATAAAATAATTATTGTGTCCAACAACTAAAAATATATTTTTAAAATGCAGTAACTCTCCAGTTACTTCCAAATTAGAACTTAACTTGCCTTAGAAAACTTTTAAATGACTCATTTAGAACTAAGCAGTCTCCTGTGTGAGATGACCTGGAGTGGACACAAGCAGAAAAGGTAGAGCTATAACCCTTGGAATGAAGAATGGCTAATGACTCTGTAGCTCAATCTGAAATCTAAGGCTCTCTTACACACACTGCTTCCATGTCTCTTATGCGTAGTTGATCATAACCTTGCAATATTTATATATCCCAATCAATTTAGGTCAAACTGATGTTTGTGAGAGTTCCATTGACCCTAAGGGCTAACCCACGGAAAAAATACAATATTTTTAAAAATTTTGTGTCTAGCCTTTGAACAGAACTTCTAGACACTTCAGTGGCTCATCTGAATAATAACTTTGTTTTTCTCTGTGTGATGACATGTGCTTCCATTCCTGTTAAGATGTAAAAAGGACAGGTGCAATCTGGAGTATCTCATAAGGACTCAGTGGTAGAGAAGTTCTGGGAGCCTGTGCCATATACTCTCTCTCCTTTAATCCCCAATGTATAATTACCATTATAAATTATAGAGTAGGATAAAACAGCCAAATTCAAAAGACATGTGATTTCATAACTTATGTGGGAGGTTTAAATGCTCCATGAGATGGTTCTTTCTTTTTATCCTCATTACTGGACACTTGTATCTGGTTATAGTTCCCTGCTGGGTGTCCAAGACTAAATACATATTTGATATTGGGAAAAATATTTTTCTAGATTTTTTGACATCAGTCAAGTCTCCTCAAGGGTTACTCTTGGGGACTTCATGAGAACTGCTTGGCTTCTTCAGTCTTTTTGTTGTTGTTTTCTACATGCCAGGATCCAGATTGGGCCAGTGTCCTGTTGACCACATGGCTTCCCAGGCAAGTTTTGGGAAACACTCTCTCCAAAGGTCCTCCTGTTCACAAAATATGCACTGGTGGCTCCTGGTTCCTGGGGTATTCAAAATCCCTGTGTTGGAAAGTTGTGTTGCTCTCCAAAATTGCAGGGACCTTAGGAATACATTCAATCTTTAAAGTTTAAAAAAAAAAATGTTGATACCAAAGATGGAATCCAGGGTTACTTAACCACTGAGCCACATCCCCAGATATTTGTTTTTTATTTTGAAACAGGGTCTCACTAAATTGTTTAGGGTTTCACTAAGTTCCTCATGCTGGCTTTGAGTTTGGGATCCTCCTATCTCTGCCTCTTGAATTTCTGGAATAAAAGGTGTGCACCACTGTGCCTGGCACTCATAGGGTAAAATTTCAAAGTACTAATTTAAGATAGAGAAATCTGGGGCTTATTTTCATGCTCTCATATCTAATCTACAACTGTATTAATATCTTCAAAATTACTAACAGAAAAAATAAAGATCTGATTGATGGGAATACTATTTTCCAAGTGACTTGATGTTTCTCAAAAGATTAATGGAGATATTTTAGGATGTTTTTACTATCTGTTACAAAGAACCTTCACTAAAAAGCACCAGTGTGATACCTGTGACATAGTACTATTATTCAATACATAACAAGGTTAACACATTAACACATTATTTTATTTAAAAACCAACTCACTCATAATATAAATAAATTATTTCAAATTCCACTGTGATGTCTCAAAAATATAGATTAACAACTCTCAGGAACAAGTCTTCTAATATAAGAGTCTATGTTAGAATTGTTTTCTCCAGTTCTCAAAAGTGAGGATATTGAATAATTTTTGATTTATAATAAGTTTATATCATTCCAGGGACAAATTTTCTGCACTATTCTATATTTGTGAGGATTTCTTTTTTTCTACCACATCAACTAGGGATTTTTAATAAATTCTAAGCAAAAGTTAATTCCCCATTTCCTTCTCACATACATCAAGATATGCAGTACAGATAAGGGCTTTCCTATATTCTTTATATTTCTCACGGCATTTTCTTCATTATAAATATTTTGCTATTTTCTAAGGCATATATTTCAGGTAAATCTGTTTCCTCATTCCCTATAGGTATCAGGTTTCTAATGTTATACAAAGTGTGAAATTTGAGTAAATTCTTGTGCACTTTATTTATTATACTATCTAGGGTTTCTATGCATGAATTCTCCAGTGATTAGTAATGTTGTAGCAATTGCTAAAAGGTCTGCAACAGTTTTTACACTTGTACTATCTCTCCCCATTATAATTCTCCAGTGTTGAGTAAGGTGTGAACAACTATAGAGACTTTGTCACACTTTGGCCTTTGTATAATTTCTCTCTCCTATGATTCCTGTTGTGTGCAATAAGGGTTGCACCATCCTTAAATTCTTTGGCACAATATTCACATTTGTAGGGCTTCTTTCCAGGATGAATTCTCTGGTGTCGAATAAGGCATGAACTTTCAGTAAAACCTTTCCCACATTCTTCACACTTGTATGACTTTTCTCCAGTATGAATTGTCTGGTGTCGAGTAAGGTGTGATCTTCGATTAAAAGCTTTGCCACATTCTTCACATTTGTAGGGTTTCTCTCCAGTATGAATTCTCTGGTGTCGAGTAAAACATACTCTTAGATTAAAACCTTTCCCACATTCAGTGCATTTGTAAGGCTTCTCTAAAGTATGAATTCGCTGGTGTCGAGTAAGGTATACACTTTGATTAAAATCTTTCCCACATTCATTACATTTGTAGGGCTTCTCTCTAGTATGAATCCTCTGGTGTTTAGTAAGGCATGAACTTTGAGTAAAATCCTTCCCACATTCTTCACACTTGTATGGCTTCTCTTTAGTATGAAATCTCTGGTGTTGAATAAGGTGTACTCTTTGAGTAAAACCTTTCCCACATTCTTCACACTTGAAGGGCTTCTCTCCAGTATGAATTCTCTGGTGTTGAGTAAGGTTTGAACTTTGAGTAAAACCTTTCCCACATTCTTCACACTTGTAGGGCTTCTCTCCTGTATGAATTGTCTGGTGTTGAGTAAGATGTGATCTTCGATTAAAAGCTTTGCCACATTCTTCACATTTGTAGGGCTTCTCTCCAGTATGAATTCTCCAGTGTCTGGCAAAGGATGAAGGTTTATTAAAAGTTTTGCTACATTCTTCACATTTGTGGGGCTTTTCTCCAGTATGAATTCTCTGGTGTTGAGTAAGGTGTCCTCTTTCAGTAAAACCTTTGCCACATTCATCACATCTGTGGGGTTTGTCTGCTGCATGAATGCTTTGGTGTTGAGTAAGGGTCAAAAACTTCTTAAAAATTTTGTCACATTCTTTACATTTGTAGGTTTCCTCATTGTTATGACATCTCAGGTGCTTAGAAAGGGTTGAGCAATTTTTAAAGGATTTACCACATTTTTCACATTTGTAAGGTTTCTCTCCAGTATGAATTCCGTAGTGCTTACCAGAAGGTGGTTGCCGATTACAAGTTTTTCCACATTCTTTAACTTTGTACTGTTGATCACTGCTATGGCACCTGTGGTGTTTAGAAAGGGGTGAGCCACTCCATGCTCTGACACATTCCTTAAATGTGTGGGGCTCCCTTCCAGGATGAGCTCCACTGTGTTGAGGAGGGCTTTCAGCTGGATGAGAAGCTTTCTCACATTCCTCACGTTTGCAAGGCTTCTCTTGGCTCTGGGTACGTGGATGGGTAATAAGCTCTGAGCACTGAGGAAAGACTTTCCCACACTTGTCATCCTTGTAAAGGCTCTGTGCACAGTGAGCACACTCGTGTTTTCTCATATTGCAACCAGAGCTGAAGTTCTTATGAGTTTTGCTACATTCATACTTTTTATCTTCAACATAAGTACCCTGGTAATTGCTTAGGGTAGAGACCTGGCTGAAGGTGTTGCTGGTTTTATAAAAATCTACATCTGAATTTTGACTGAGCAGTAATGAGCACAGAGGGGCCCTCCCACAGTCATTAAAAGTGTATGTTTGCGTACGAGAAGAAATTCTTTGTTCACTGCAGAATAATGGACGGTTTGTAAAGAAACTGTCAAAATGATCACTTTCAGAAGCTTGTCCTTCAGGTATAAATTGAATACTTTTCTGAGCTATTAAATGTTCTTGAGGTCTGTTGACAGAAAAATTTTCGTTATGCACAGTCACTACTAATTTCTCTTGTCCTTTATAATATGATTTCCGACCTTCACTCTCACCTACACCGTAATGTACTTCCTTTTGTTGTAAATAGTCAAGGTCACAATTTCCATATCTTCTCTTTATCACTTTCTTAAGTAAATGTTCTATGCTGGGCTCTGGTGAAATTTCCTGGGTATGATGAGAGGTCATGACTGAAAGAAATGAAAATAACAGTTATTTTACATATTAGACTAAGAATATACTTTAAAAATATGAAATGAACTTATAGCAGTCAGGATATCAGTAGGGTGGCAGAATAGTACATCAACAGTCATCATTACTCCATAAATATATGAATGAAATAACAATAGACACACAAAATTACTTTGTGAGTACTACTCAGACTATCTGAGAGTTCACAGTATCGCAGATGAGTACGTCATTAAGGAGAGTAATATAGGAGAGGAAAGGAAAGTGTTACTTTTATCCACTATAAGCCTTCTTCCTCCAGAATACACCATGGTGCAATTAGGAAAAATCTACCAACTCCCTTGTTCTCTCTCAATAGAAAAATGGAAAAGTGAAATGTGAACATTTCTGGCTTTCTTGGGGACTGTCTGAAAACCATTTTCTGTCTATCATGACAGAGACCTGGATGTAAGAGATAGGTTTTGGATAAAAATAACATAGACATTCAACAGGGGCAAACAGCCTATGGTCTCTAAGGAGAAATATGGATGATTTTTTTAAAGGCAAACACACACACACAAACACATACACACACAGCCTATGTCAGTATTACCTGGATGAAGTCAAGATATGGCAATCAAGACAAATAACTTGCTTTTTAATTTTCTTAATTTTGGTATTTAATAATTCATTTCATTGGCAAATTAAATTTCATGTGTTTACTAAGTATTAAAATAGACATAATGAAATGACCAAATCTAGCTAGTAACAAATACATTATTTCATATAATTATCATGTTAGTATTTAGAAAACACTGCATTCATTTTATTAGCATTCATCAAGAATACAATACATTATCCAGGAGCAGTACTACAACCATGTAATCCTCACAACTTGGGAGGCTGAGGCAGGAGGATCCCAAGTTCAAAGTTACCCTCAGCCACTTAGCAACACCATAAGTAATGCACAGAGATGCTTTCTCAAAATAAAGGAGGTGCTGGGGATGTGGCTGAGGTGCTTCTGTATTCAAAACATGGTACCCACACATACACACAAAAAAGAATATAATACATTACACTCACCATGTGGTACAACAGAACTCTTGACCTTTTATGTCCATCAAAATAATAATTTGAAGATACTGACCAACACTCCACAGAACACAGTAGCTTGCAACCATTTTACTCTCTGTACTTCTGAGTTCCACATGAGTCAGATGAGACTGCAGATTACTTTCTGTGTCTGCTTAATTTCAAGTAATGCATAGTCCTGAATATTCATCCAATGTCACGTTGACAAGAAATCTCTTTTCTAGTGTTAATTGTGTATAAATGCCACACTGTTCTACTCATTCAACCACTGAAGGGCACATAGGTTAACACACAGTTGGTAATTTTGTTTTTTCACCCCTTGGACACACTTCCCCAGTTCCACGCTGTATTGCAAGGCTTCTACTAAGAAATTGACTAATAATTATATGCAAGTACCTTTCTCAGTGGTATATTTTGTTTCTTTTAGTGCTCTCATGATTCTTTGTAAATATTGAAAGATGGAGTAAAATGCGCTTTGAGTCTTTGTATTTTCCTACCTGGAGATAATAGAGCCTCTTGAATTTTGACTTCTGTTTTATTGCTCGTATTTATAATTTCTCAGACTTTCAAAATTGAAAATGGAATTTGAACTTAGTTGCTTTCTTAGTGTCTTTTACCTCAGCCCTTTTCATTTTTAATTTTTGACAGTATCTCACTAAGTTGGTAGGGCTGGCCTCAACTTTGTGATCCTCCTGGCTCAGCCTCCCAAGTTGCTAGGATTACAGCTATGCACAACCACTCCTGACTCAGACACTCTTAAGAAATTCTTCAGGGCTGGGTATATAGCTCTCAAGCACAAGGCCCTGGGTTCAATCGCCAGCACCACAAAAAAAAAAAAAAAGAAAAGAAAGAAATTCTTCAAATACATAATTTTTGCTTTTTTCTAGCAATGATTTTTGTCCAAATTTTACTTGGTTTTCTGTATTCTGGTTGAGTTCAATGAACGAATCTTATTTCAAATGGTAATATAGTTTCTTGGGTTAATTCATAACTCTCATTTTCCTAATGTTCAATTCCTAGTGTTTTATTTTGTTCCTTTGATTAAACCAAGTGCCCCTTGCACTGTGCGATTTTGATTTGCCCAAATAAAACTAGCCAATAGTAGATTAATAGTCATTTTGCAAATCAATATGGAAGCTAGTAAAGAATGGAAAAATAGGCAAACACATTACTACATGCTTGAAATCCCAGGTAATTGGAAGGACATGCAAGGGCAATTCTTTGAGGCATGTCACAGCAATTTATCAATACCATGTCTCAAAATGAACAATTTATAATTCATTGGTACAGCACCCTTTGGCTTTATCAGAAGCACTACCCATAAAAAATTGAAAGTAGAATGACCCCATGATCCAGAAATACAAGTTCTAAATAGGTGACCAGAGGAGATTAAATCATCATGTGGATGAGATATATTCACTACTCTAACAAGTAATACTAACCTTCAAAAGTGAGAAATTCTTCAAATATATGTAAATACACCTAAACTTTACAACTATTTTACCTGCCCTTCAAAACACACAATATGAATCCTTCATATTGAAAAATAAAATAAATGTGTACAGCAATACAAGGAACATGAAATTTTAAAGTTTTCCTGATAAGGAAAAGTCATATACTAAAATAGAATCAAATTTTACTGGAATGATGGACCACAAAACACTTATTTTTTCAATAGAACTTGAAAGACAAAAACAAAATCAGCATAACTGTTTTTTTTTTTAGTTATCAATGACCTTTTTTTATTTATATGTGGTGCTGAGAATTGAACCCAGGGCCTCAACATGCTAGGCAACTGTTCTACCACTGAGCCACAACCCCAGTCATTATAACCTTTTTAATGAATAGGCAATATAAAAATAACTGCCATCAATAACGTAATTCTCAAAGGATACATAAATATATAGAATTTTGTTATGAAATTGACGTTAATCTGCTGCCACTTTAAAATATAGTGGAAGCTTAAAATGATTTCTGTAACATACCAAAGTAAATGATGAAATACTCATAGAATAAAGTGAAGTGAAAGAGGAATCAAAGCATGTCACCAGAAAAATCAGTGAACTGCAAGTTAAACAAATAAGAAATATAAGCAACAAAGGAATAGCTGGGGCTGTAGCTCAGTGGTAGAGCACTTACCCAACATGTGTGAGGCACTGGGTTTAATCCTTAGTACCACATAAAAATAAACAAAATAAGGCATTCTGTCCATCTACAACTACAATTTCTTTTTTTAAAGAAGCAAAGGAAACTTCCAAAAAAATACGGCTGTGTGCAGAGTATAGGAGACTCTAAATCTAAGGACACAACATGAAGGCAAAGGTATATAGGAATATATAAAAAAGACCAGAAGCTGATGTGGCAATAATTATTGTAAGTAAAACATAATTTAAAACAAAAATTTATGTGATACAATCCACTTTATCTCAAATGTGATTTTATTGGCAATAGAAACAAAAATAAAATGAAAAGACAAAGCAAACATAACTTTAATGACAATAGAAACAAGGATCAGGCACACCTTAATTTCATCGAACATCACCCTAATTTGTGAAATGGTGGAAATTGTCATTGAATCACAAAATGTAGGCAAAAAGATAAAGACATCACCAATTTATGCGAAGAAACCTACACTACAGCATGATATCTACCCTAAAAAATGAAACCCACCAAAGGAAAAAGGAAGGAAATTTAAACAACAAAAATTTGAATAACCACAGATGTATTATTTTTTCAACCCTTTTATATCACTACAATTTTCACCTCTGACTATATATCCAAAATGAGTAGCCATTGTGAATCATTGACATTCATTGTAAGGCAGAAAAAGTCCACAGAAAATCCATTAGAAGTATTCATAATGAGCTCTGATAAGGGAATTTCAATTAATGTTGCTCAGTAGTACAGCACTTGCCTAGCACATGTGAAGCATTAGGTTCGATCCTCAGCACCACATAAAAACAGAAAAATAAAGTAAAGGTATTGGGTCCATTTACAACAACAAAAAATATATAAAAATGATATTAGAGAAACTGCTTCATGATACTAATATATCATAATGGCTTCACCTAGACCTCTCCATTTGCTCAGATTTCTTACAGACCTCCCCAAATAATGGAAATGCTGTCACCTCTGCTGACACTCACAAGCAAAGGGGAGTGTTTGGGCTATTAATTTGAATGTACTGGGACATCACCACAGAAGAAAGAGACTAAAGAAGTTGAAAGCATGCTAAATATGGGGCAGTACATGTCATCCTTCTACAATAGAAAGAGAAATAAACTTAAGCCTCTGGAAAACCATTTCTGGGCATAATAACTTCTCCACCAACATTTGGAAGTTTGGCTTCCTCCTTGAATTTTGGATCTCTCAACTGTGTCATCTACTTCATGAATTTCTATCCATGTGGGTACATGACTCAGGGCCCTCTCATTTGCACCAGAGGAAGGTGTCCAAATATGGCTTAGAGAAAGTAAGATGTGTTCATTGGAAAATGAAATGATTATTTGTTGATATTCTCTCTGTGACTACTGATATTTCTATTCTGGAATGGTAAAGGGAAGAAATGGAGCTTTGATGTGTAGGTCACATTATTCTATATCACTGAATTACTGTAAGTACCACTAATCTAAAGTGAAGGGTATATATCACCTCAAAAAGGAAGAGATTAAGGAATAAAATAAATGGCATTAACAGTTTCTTTTCTTTATCAAAAACTGTCCAAGCCTTTTTCCTGAAAGCAAGAGTCTGAAACTCATTCCTGAAGAGCAGAAGCTCCAAAAAGATATTCTGCAAGGGAAGGAAATCATGTAATTAGGAATTCTTATTAATCAGAAATTCTGAAGGGAAGCTCTGCTCACCAAGGAAGACCAGGTTTCTGTAGTTCTCTAACATCACATCTCTGTATAAATTCTGCTGAGCAGGCTTCAGGCATTCCCATTCCTCTTCAGAGAAATCAATGGTCACATCCCTGAATGTCAAGAGTTCCTGCAATAAGAATAAATAAATTTATAGCACATTGACCACATGATCATTCAGAGCTTGTAAATAGACTGAAGATGAAATGAGAGCTAGTAGAATTGGCTCTCATGAACGTGAGTAATTTTAATTATTCAAGAAAATACTTGATAACACTGATTATTATCTACCTCTGAGGAAAGAGCACCAGAAGTCCATAAAAAAATATATAGACTCCACTTTTATGAAATAAAATGTAAAATTAGGCCATCATCACAAGAATATACACTTTATTGTGATTTAATATATCAAAAGATAAATTGTCTATTTCTCAGATGAGAAAGTTATGGTGAATAAGAAGGGTGATTTAAAAATTTTAAATGCACAATCACGAAGCAGAGATTTACTAAAAGGCAGATCCTGGTTTAGTAGTTCTAGGATAGAAGCTGGTTTTCTGAATACAAAGCAGCAATTCCAACCTAGTGATCCTAGTACTAGCGGTTCAAGAGACACTCTTGAATAGCAATGAGGTAGACCACTAGAGGAAAAAATCATTGATGAATTTGAGTTCAAGTATTTCAGGGAATTTATATACTTCTTAATATAATAGCAACTATCAACAACAATCCTTTTTGACCATTTCAAATTTATACTTCTCACTAAGAGTTTTTCATATCTTAATGCAGAAAACCAAGACTGTGATTGCAGTAATGGTATTCATCTTTTATGCCATTTTGTCAAACACCCAGTAAATGGTACAGTATGATTTTTACCCAAGTTTATTTGAACAGTAATTCAGAAAAAAAAAAAAAAAAAGGTGGGGGGAGCTTTAAAGTCAAGATAAAGTATAAATGTTAGAAGAATTTTTAGAGCAGGGCAGTGATTATAAATGAGAACACTATTGGAAACATTGTAAGAAGAAACAAGAAGAAATTGATCAAAAGATATTTGTATCATATACAACACATGGAAATGTCAACTTTATACATTGAAACAACAGACGATTTTTCATGAAAATGAAAATAAGTCACACATTCCACTTTGTGAAACATATAAATCAATTTGGGATGGATGCTATTTTAAAAGACACTATTGAGATACACATATCCTTAGGGATACACTTATCCTTAAGGATAGGGAATAAAATAATAGCTATAGTTACTAAGTCTTTTACACTCTTCTTTTTTCCTCTATTAATAAAAATTTTTTTGAGGTACACTTTATAATTTTCAGACAATTGGAAAGACATGATTCTTGCTTCATTCACGGAAAATGCAAGGAGGTTATGAGGTGTATGTCTGTGAGCTGCAGGTAGAATAAAATGAAGCTTCAGGAGCTCCAGGAATAAAGCGAGTGTCTCTGGTAAACAAAAGGCAGAGGCTGCATTTCCCAAAGCAAGGCACAAAGAAAAATTACTAAAAAAGAAGAGTTTCTGTATCAAATAAGATGGTTTACGTATATTATTTAGGAAAATCATACCAAGACACACAAAGACAAAAATAACATGTTAAATTTATAGGGAAAATCTGGCAAACAGCATTTATCCCAAGCAAATAAGTTTAAAATAGCTGTAATGGAACAATTTGCTACCAAGTGTCAATTGACATAAAAGGACACATCATCACTGCCGTGGTATCAGTTGCCAAATCAAAACCAAATGACATAATAGGGTATTTCAGCACACGTTTCTTAACATAGTAGAGAGTGAGTCTCTTCTAATCATTCCGTTCTTCTAGGACTAAGTTCTTAGGGAAAATGATTGAGCATTTCATTAACTCCTGTGTAATTATAGATGATGGAGAACCTAGATGGAAAGAAATCAAAGCATGGTTCAATTCTTTGGCAACATCTAATGAGCCAAAAAAATCCCCAATGAGAATCTCAGATACCAAGATTTTCCAATGTTCATTTGTCAAAAAGAAAACCTTTTTAATCCTGTAGGTCTTGTGTGCCTGGCATGGCTTAGAAGAAAGTGTAAGAATAGAAGACTCCCAATATAGGGAATATATATAGGCATATATATTTTTAAGAGGTAAAGTTGATTATTGTGAGAACAAAAGGAAGCAAAGTGGCTAAAACATGTTAAACACAAACCTGAATGGTAGAAAAGTAAAGGTTTGCGTGTTCCAAATATAAGGTCATTTGGGAGGAAAATTCAATGCTGCCTCTGAGCTGCACCACACACCTGAAAACCAACTACATCTTCCTCATCAATCTCTAGGATTCCTTCTCAGGAGAGACTGCCTACAATTCAAAACCATATCTGGAAAATATGGATCTCAAGAAACAAAACACATGGGTCCCAAGGACCTTCTTCTGTAGGCTCAAGATTAACTTAACTAGAAGTCTCTGAGCTCAGACCTGTCTGCTTCCCAATTTTATTCATTTAGTTTTAAATGAGAAAGGACCCACTACTTAATGGGTAAAAGTATTCACCCTCAGTGGGATTCTGTCTTGTAGTAGGGATTGAATCCAGGAACTGTTTACAGATTTACCACTGGCAACATCTGCAGCTCTTTTCATTTTGAGATGTGGGTTTCCGTAAGCTGCCAAGGATGACCTCAAACTTTCAATCCTCCTGCATTAGCCTCCTGAGTATCTGGCATCCTGAGCATGGGATGCCCACCATGCCTGGCCAAACTCAGTGTTTACATCTATAGAAGGAAACAAATGTGTAAATCACTTCGTTCATACTTCAAGAGGAAAGCAAAAGCATACCTCCTTTTCAGAAAATAAATGTAATATTTGGTTGCTTTCTCCATGAAAACAAATCATTTACTAAAACATAAATCATATAAATGATTCTGGGATTTGCCAAATTTTATCTCATGATTTACTATTAAACTCCACTATCCAGGTAATAAGATCTATGACTTACTGACTGTTACAGGCTTTCATGGATGAGGAGCTTAAAACTTGGTAAATCTAAAATCACCTATGCAGTTCCACTCAATTTTTTTAAAATTATTATTCATTTAATTTTGATCCAATGAACACAAATGGAGTACAGCTATTGTTTCTCTGGTTGTACACAAAGTACAGTCACACCATCTGTGCATTCATACATGTACACAGGGCAATGATGTCTGTCTCATTCTGTTCCACTCAATTTTTAAAAACAATTCAAGGCCACCACTTCCCTGGGTCTGCCCGGGGAGCCGCCTCTGCTATGCCACAGCTGGTTGCCAGGCAGTGAGTGCAGCTGCCACAGTCAGCAGGGAAACTGGTCCAAGCCCACCCACCTCTGGAGGTAATGGGACTACCTGCCTGATACACTGTTACGGAACTGACACCAAAGCCAAGATTCGCTTGATCATGAACGCCATAAAATTCTTTTCTGACCATGCTCAATGTGGAAGGCTGGAAGTGTACCTCATGGGAGGCTTCAGTGATGACAGGCAATTGTCACAAAAAAACCTACCAACTTCCTAGAGAACTTAACAAGAAGATGACATTCACTTAGTGACATTATGTGTAACAGAATTAAAGGACTGGGAAGAAAATGAAAATGACTTTCCAATAATTTATGGCATTGCTGCCAATATTAAAACAGCAGAGATAACAAAGCCACATTTCAAGATCAAGGCCACGAGGAGGAGCTGCAAGCTTCCGGAGCTTTAGCTAGAAGTCCGATGATTAGCATTTATGATGCGAAGACAGAGCAACTTCTAATAGGCCCATATTCCTGGATGCCATTTCCACATGTGGATTTCTGGTTGCAGCAAGATGATAAGCAAATACTAGAGAACCTTTCCACTTCTCCTTTGGCTAACCCCTTGCCCCCAACTTTGTTCAATATATCAGATCTACCTTGATGTTTTTAAAGAAATACCCCTCTTCAAAGAATATGCTGTTTCCTGGAAATAAAGCTCTCCTTTACAAGAAAAACAAAGGTGGCTTATGGGGAAAAAACCTACAGGAAGTTAAATGTAGGAATTACCAAAGAAAACTGCTTTTTGGCATGACAAAGACCATCAGTGAGGTTTGGAAAGAAGATAAACTTGGAATGTACATCCATTGAGTCTTAGGTCTCCTTCCCTCCTCAGCATCTCTCAAATGACTTTCAAAATAAAATCTTATTTTGCCAAAGCGGGCGGGCGGGGGGGGGGGGGGGAGGGGGGGAACACGACTGAATTCACTTTTCTGTAGACATAATGGGAGAAAGATTTTCCTTATTTTTTATTTTTGGTAGAATTTCCAAAGCTAAATCTTAGAATTCCACTTGAAGTCACCTCTCAAAATACAGAGCATATAAGAAATCCATGAAGAACACTCTAGAGAGGAAGAAAGACAAATAAAACTTTTAGATAAAGTAACATAAGGCTGACATCCTTTTCAAATATCCAACTTTATCCTGTAGATTTGGATATATTTTCTTATTTAAAGCTCTATGAAAAAAGTAAATTTTACAGTTAGGGAAAAGTTGAAACTGCAGTAAGTAAAAAAGTCTTTTCAAGGTTAAGAGCTCAGGAAGAGCAGAGCTGACTGTAAAATAGACACGTCAGACCTCAAGTTAACGTCAATACACCCTGGCACCTTGGACATTCTCCCATTCCAATTCTTACTCACTGAAGTACACTGAACTCCTGTACACCCTGAAGGGTGTGGTATCCTTTGTACTTTGGGATACTCTCCTTGCACTCACACCTCAAAGAAAATGGAGAAAGGAGAATGAGTTCTGTATTTCCCCCTCAACAACATGACCCAATCTGTAGGCCACCAAAAATCTCCATGACATGGAGGTTTGGGGGAAAATATTCATGTTTTAAGAAGTCCATTTGTGGAGGAATATACATGTTCACAAGCTCTGGAGCCAGACTGATGGATGATATGTAGCTCCAGAATGAATCAGTCTCTGGAGGAGAAGCTTGGAAATCTAAGGATTTAACTCTGGGACCTCAACTCCCACTCCTGTTCTGTAAGAGAATAATATCAGAAAATTAAGCAAGTCCAAAGAACACATTGATAAATTCAACTCCTATAAAATGTAAAGAAGTCCATAAGAATGTAGCATGGAGGGAAAAGAAATTTTGCTTTATGAGAAATTATCTGTATGGAAGAAACAGAAATGGAAATGTACTGCAAAATGTAATGTAATGCAAATGGAAATGTAATGCAAAATGTAATTCCAGAAATGGAAATGTAATGCAAAATGGGAAAAATAATAAACACAAATTAATTCAGTGAAATAAAAATGATAGAAATTGTGCTTAGATTAAAAACCACCTGAGAAAAGTTCTCAATGTCATATATTATTAATAAAAGTAATGTAAAATCACATCAAAATAAGAAAGGGTAAATGTTCATGAGGAACACAAACATATGCATGAATTGCCCAGATGGTTGGCATATTTCACTGATATTTACTAATAAATCTAAATTTATGCATAATATACAACCCATTGGTTTTGCCCCAATGTGTAAAATATTCATGAAAAATTAATATTTGGGGACAAATAAACATGACATTGTCAACATCAACAAAACACAAATTTGAAACAATTCAAGATCCATAAGCAGTGCAATGAGTAAATCAACTGGGTACCACAGAGCCCCAGACAGCAGCACAGCAGCATGTGCTCAAGAGGTCCAGGCAAAGAAATGGCTAAAAAAGAAAAGAAACTTTAAACATGATCCTAATGGAATAGTAGTGGTAACAATAAGTTATGGAAAACTCAAAAGTAATATAACCAAGCAAAACAATGATTCCTGAAAAATACATGGTAAAATTATGATTAGTAACAAAAGAATCACACGACTGTCATCATCTCTGTGCAGAAGGAAGAGGAGATCAGTGAGACACACCAGAACTGCCAATACCCATATGTTTATGTAATAGGGACCCCAGCGGTGTTTAGATTTTCCTTATTAAACTCAGCATTGCTTTATGGAAAAAATTACCTTGGCTTCTTCAGAGCATTTCACCCCCATTCACACAGATTTTCAAAACAAATTTAAAATCTTAAATCATAAAATAAAAATTTCAAATACATGGGCAAACTGTAATTGTCCCCTCCTAAGACAACAGAAAAACAAATCAGGTCATTAGCCTGTTGTACTCAAAGTTCATGTGGAAATTGACACATTAGAATAAACAGACTGCCACACTTGGGGAGCACTCTCACTGTAAAGCTGCAGCCCTGCATGGGTCATTCCTAAGTAGTGAGGGAGGACATCCTGAGTAGCTATGAAAAAGTTTCTGTGAGGTCCACTTACCCTATGTCCCTTTTTCAGTGTGAGAATGCTTCCTCTTCAAGGGTCACAATTCTCACCAGGGAACAACACATAACTAGTCAGTTTAAGGCCCTGATCTATAATGTCTGTTTTCTGCAACCATTTCTAACAACAAAAGTGTGAATTTGTAGAATATCAACCAATGGACTAACAACTGGTTATCCAATAATTCAATTTTGACACTGCCTTGAAGAGATCCCACAAATTTGGGCCTCAAACCTGCAGTATTTTGCCTAACTGGAAATCCTGTTATAAGCCCCCGGATATCATCTACACCTCTTATTCACTTCCTGTAAATTGGGGGACACTTAAACTACCTACCATGTTGAATAATTTGATATAACTACCTACTCATAATAAAGGAAAACACTTTCCTATGTATATACCAGCTTTTCATAACTCAGGAAGTTAACACAGAAAAGATGCACAGATCATGGAAAGTAGAAGAAGATGGGGCAGGTAGGTAAGCCTAGGAAACCGCTGAGTGAAAATATTGCCCCATCCTTTGTGTTTTTAAGGCAGCTTACTAGAGAGTCACCCTTCCCAATCCAGGCAGGGCAGCACATACCTATAATCCCAGCAGCTCTGGAAGCTGAGGCAAAAAGATCATGAATTCAAATTCTGGCTAAGCAACTTAGAGAGGCCCTAAGCAGCTCAATGAAACCCTGTCTCTAAATAAAACATATAAAAGGGCTGGAGACATGGATCAGTGGTTAAGCACCCCTGCACTCAATCCCTGATACCTAAAGAAAGAAAAATAAAGAGTCACCCTTCCCATTATGACTTTGATGGTCCTCCCTATCTTAACTATAACAATCCAAACATTCATAAACAATTAACTGAACAGTTTGCTTTTAGTGGCCAGAACAAAATATTTGTTAACTAAATTGACTTAAATTTCCCTGCTGCCCACAACCCCACAGAGTCTGACCCACTTCAGCCTCAGCAAACACACTCTTTTCCTGTCCCCTCCTAAGTACATGCTGCCTTCATGGTAAAGGATTCTTTGATCTTATATCTGAATTTTTTTCTTCTTGGTACTGGGGACTGAACCCAGGGGTATTTTACAACTAAGCTACGTCCCCAACCCCTTCTATTGATTTGATCTTTTATGGTTTCACTAAGCTCCCCAGGCTGACCTTCAACTTGTGAACTTCTTGCCTCCATAACTTGAGTCCCTGGAATTACTGGCCTCTACCATCATGCCCAGCTGGATCTGAATTTTCTTTTCTTCATCAACCCCACCCACCCTCACCTGCCAGGTATTTTCTTTGCTTCTCCCTAGGAATGTAACAGGGCCCACTCTGGTGTTGAACATAACCCTTCCTGCCCTACCACTGTGGCTGATTTTAAAACTGACTTGTTTTTTCCTTCCTCTTTTCCTAACCATGGGAAAATTACATTAACCTTCTTCCTCTCTTAAGTCAGGACTTAAGCCACATTATATATTCTTCAGCTCATGCACCACAGGAACCAAGAAATCCAGACTTTAGGGCTGGCACAAGTAGTTCCAAGAAATAGCTCTCTCAAAGTTACAAGGGAATTATGACTCCTGACAGGGCACACCTGGAGGGTAGTCTTTGAGTCACCACTTTAAAGGACCTTTGTTAACCTGGATTAGAATCACAGCCCCTGGGACAGGAGTTCCCTGTGTTTCTCTTTTGGTAGCAAAGCAATAAAACTTCCTTTGTCTTTTTCTCAAAATTGGATCAGGATTAGGGACAAGTACCAAGCTTTCAGTACCAACTTTAATCACCCTGAAAAAAACTGAGAGTGCCCTGCTCCAGCCTTCTTGGGCAGGTCTGGCACTCTCAGCAATCCCACTTCTACACTCAAGATGCAAGGTGGCTGATGAGCTTATTGACAGCTGAGCCAGGAGAATTAGGAGACAGGTGAGTTTGCCTCAAGTTGTCCTGGGAGAGCTGCTTCTGTAAGTAAAGGGAGGGCTTGAGGGGCCTTCCCAACAGCTGCCAAGGCTCCTTGGCTTCAGGGACCGCCTGTCTTCTCTTCATGAATGGTGTAGATAGCTCTTCCATGGGTCTACTCTGGAAAAAGAAAACTGAATGCTGTAACATCATGCCAACTTGGACATTTGGTAAGCTCCTCTAGTTGTGCACATGAGTCCCTTGATTCCACACATCTGGTCCCCAACAGGGGAAGATCTGGTCCCTCCTTCTGTGGATATCTATGGCACGGCTGGTGACAGAGTTGTGGTTAATTGGGAGTACAGGACCTAGGAGATGTTCTGCTATCTGGTCTCTTTTAAAGACACCCTTCTGTTGGCCTTGGTTTGCAGAATCCCCTCTGGTTGACCCTGTATTTTTTTATCGAATGCTGCTGATCCTTTAAGAAATGGGCAATGACGCATGGATTCTACCTATAGACTCTTTGGAACAATATTGGCTGAGAGGGCCACAAATAGGTGTAAGTCTAAGATAAAGCTGATGTTTTACTGTAACGATCAGACCATGGAATGACTTTCTGAATTGTTATATAATCTTGCTATAGGAATTGGTCTGTTAGAGTAGGTAAATGGAAGAAATTCTGCATATGCAGATATTCATGAGGTTGCATGAGGCATCTGACTGGCCTGAGACTAAGTTGATGTTATAAAAAGACACTGTCTCTGTTGTGCAAGGATAGCAAGACAACAGGGGAAAGTTTGTTCAGCACTGTTTCTTAGCCCAGTCCCAGGCAGCTGCAGTTCATCCCCTATGAGTCAGGAAAACCAACCCTCCATCAGAAGAAAAACACCAGAAAAGTTCCTGGGGTTCAGAGAAGTAATTAAAAGGACTCAGCCTCTGCCTTGCCTTCTGCCTCCTTTGCCCAAACTGGGGAAAGAGACATAAAAGGACATTGCAGTGGGTGTTGGAACCACTCGATTATGACTTGGGGACAGGCATGGTCTCCTGATGAGGACTTATAGGACACCTCGTTTCCTCAGAAGACACTCACCATGAGGACAGAGCAATTTCTCCTATGACAGTATCCCATCAGCCTAAATGTATAGGAAGAAGGACAGGGTAAACAACAGCAAAAAGGAAAAGAGCAGCTGTGGATAAAAGTAAATGGCTAGAGAGAAAATGGCAACCTCTTGAACCCTGGACATAAACAGCAGTGAAGTTCTGACTAAAAAGGCTAAATGCCCTGGGCTCCCCAGGCTGTACTTCAGCTGCACCACAAGCAGCAGGGCTCATACTCATGTTGACATGAATAGGAGCCATTGGTCTGGCCTCAGAGGCCAGGTCCAACCCTCAGGCTCTTACCCAAGGCCAGGGAAGATGAAGAGAGGCAAGGTCTCCAGTACAAACTCCACCAACTTTTGTGTCAAGGCCCTTTGTACTATTGCCTGAAAGCAGATGACTCTGGAGTCCTGCCTTCTGCACACAGACCTGAGCATGTACAATGGCCTCATGGAGTCCCCAGGTATTGAAGTGGGTAACTGGCCCAGGCCTGGATATAAAGTAAACTGAGGACATGGCCCAGAAGAGTGAGAGTTCCCTTTCCCCTGTTCCTGCCAGCAAGGCTTCAGGAAAACTAATTAGCACCATTTACTCCTTCCTTTTAGAATGTAAAAGACTTTCCCTGGACCTAACCATGTCTCTTTGGAGTATAAAGGCCCCTGTGAAAGCTCAGGGCTCAAGGCCAGAAATACAGAAGACCTTGTAATCCAGCTTCCTTTATCACTCCGCTTTTGTAAACAGTTCCCACTCTAAGACCCTTATACACAATCATACGTTGTTTTTTGAAAACTTGTGTCCAATTATGCACTGTTTTAGACTAGAAAATTTATGACACTAGACAGCCTATAAATGTTATGAACAATTAGTCAGAGGGGCTCAGAATTTTGGAGTGCTATTCTCCTCTGGGCCCCCAGTGTAAAATAAAGTTTGGTTTCTCCTACTTTTTGAGTGCCATCTTGTCATTTTCACAACAGTATGAAGGCACCTGCTTCTTGGCCCTGCTGGTTTTTGCAAGAGGCCCCTAAAAATCTCTGTATGGACTAACTGTGGTTGTACATGCTTTTACTCCTAGTGCCTTGGGAATCTGAGGCAGGTGGATTGCAAGTTTGAGGCCAGTATCAGCAACTTAGTGAGGCCATAAGGAACTAAGAGAGGTTCTAAACAACTTAGGGAGATCCTGTCTCAGAGTAAAACATAAAATGGGTTGGGAATATGGCTCAGGGTTTAAGGAACCCTGGGTTCAATTCATGCTGCAGTACAGTCAATGTGAACTTCATTGAAGAGAGTACCCTGGACATAGAGGAAAGGCTGAGATGGGTGGAGGGAGCAAAATGACATACACCCCCCATAGCTAACTGATATTGTCTTAAAGGTAATGCCTGCAAAGAAAAGAACTAAAGCAAGCTTTCACTGTGGTGGCAGCCCCCACAAAAAGACATCGAGAAAGCTAAAAGACAGTATGGAAAGAGCAACTCTCCGTTGAAAATATGCCCACATTAAGAACAGGCCCAACAGGAGCCCCTGGGTACAACTGAAAGTGGTGACTCACCTGAAGTTGATGACATGGTGATAATGATAACAGGGACCAGTCAGTCTCATCTACGTCCTGTGCTTCCACCCCTAGAATGCAACCTGGGAAATGATGACTAAGGCAGAGGTTTTGTACCAACTGAGCAATATCCCCAGCCCTAAAGCTTAGGTTTTGTGGCCAAAACATCAACCCAGATAGCCAAGCTCATTTCTCTGACAAGAGCTCTCACTGACCAAAGGAAAGAATGTAAGCATTTATACTGACCCAAAATATGCTCTCACGAGAGTACATATACATGGAGCTATCTGAAAGGAAAGAGGAGTCTTTGCAGCTAAGAACAATGGCATTAATCATGCCCTTGAAATTCCTAGCATTAATATAGGCTGTGCCCACACCAAAGCAGGTGAGAATCATGCACTATATCTGGGTCATCAGAAGATTGACATCTAGGTTACCAGGAGAAATTCAGCTGCTCATAGAGCAACCAGAAGGGCAAAAAAGAACAAACCCTTTATCAGGGCCTTGAACCTCAGCTTCAATCAGACCAATGCAAACCTTTTCATACTGATTAGAAGAAGAAAAGAGGCAAAGAAATTTTTGACTTCTGGTAGAACACTACCAAGTGCAGAGATTCCCATGGGCTCACCCTTCTGCCTGAAACATTGGCCTGCTCTTTTTTTTTGGAACCAGGGATTGAACTCAGGGACACTCGGCCACTGAGCCACATCCCCAGCCCTATTCTGTATTTTATTTAGAGACAGGGTCTCACTGAGTTGCTTAGGGCCTTGCTAAGTTGCTGAGGCTGGCTTTGAACTCCCGATCCTCCTGACTCAGCCTCCCAAGTCGCTTGGATTAAAGGCGTGCGCCACTGCACCTGGCCATTGGCCTGCTCTTGATAAAACACTTCCACAAGGGGCTGGGGTTGTGACTCAGTGGTAGAGCGCTTGCCTGGCATGTGTGAGGTCCTGGGTTCAATTCTCAGCACCACATATAAATAAATAAAATAAAAGATCCATTGACAACTAAAAACAAAACAAAACAAAACAAAACAAAACAAAACAAAACAAAACAAAACAAAACACTTCCACAAGAGTGTTCACTATGGGAAAGGAGACTTGGTAAATTTCTTCAAGCCCCACTGCTATGGGTCATACCTCCAATGGACTATTCAGCAAGGGATTCAAAACTGTGTTCTTTGCACTCCTACAAAGCTAACACTAAATGGCACCATACCAGAAAGTATCAATATATAAAAATATAATCTCTATGATTGACAAGCAGAGTTTACCCAAATGCCCTGTGTTGTAGGAATCTGCATATTTGCTCATGCTGGAAGACACCATCTCTGTGAGTCTGGCTTATTCTACCAGAACAGAAAAGACTTCAGAAATACCTTAAGTCCTCTGGAAGGAGCTGATCCTAAGATATAGGCGCTCCTCCTCAATGGAAAGTGAAAACAGACTTTCACTGCAGAAGTGGCCCAAGAAGTGAGCAAAACATTGCATATCCAATGTAAGTCTTTGCATTCTGGAGATCCCCATGTATGGGGAAAACAGAAAAGAGAAATTACACTTTAAAAAAGACCCAGTGTAATTTATGCCAAGAGAACCACCTGCAGTGGGAATAGGTGTCAAATCCTCTCCTCCAAAGGGTATCTATCCATAGTAACAATATTAAATTGAGCCCACAAAGAAACAGTGTATTACAGACCCTTCCTTGTATTGTGGTGGGAGAGTGGAAAATATGGCCTAGCAATCCCATCCCCAAGGAAAATCTAGTTCAAACAGTATGTACAACAATCAGTCAGGGAAACCGCTGTATGAGAGTGTGCTTCTTCCAGGTCACGGCCAAGGCTGGAACCTTCTAGTAAAAATCCCCCCCCCCCCCCCCAAAAAACAAAAAAAAATTACAACAGGCAACAACTTTCCATTCTAGAAACCGCTTCATTACCCAATTTGGACAGGAAGCAGCTTAGAGATGTAGTCATTCATTTTTCCATAAAAATTGTCTGTAGGGAAAATAACCATAACCCTTGCTACTCTGCCACTGTGACTTATTTTAAAATTTACTTGTTTTTCTTCCTTTCTTTTCTCCCTCTCCCCCTTCCTAACCATGGGAGAAGCAAGATTAATCTTCATCCTATACTTGGCTAAGTATCTCTTTTTCAGCTCTTGCACCAAAGGAATGAAAAAATCCAGACTGAAATCCAGGAATGAAAAAAATCAAGGCTGGCACCAGAAGATCTAAGAAATTGCTAAGTCTCAATGATATGAGTAAATTCTAATTCTTGACTGTGCACAGCTAGAGGGCAGCCTTATCACTACAGGTCCATTGCTCCCAGGGCAGTTAGAATCCCAGCCTCAGGCACAGGAGTGCTTCCTCTTTTTCCTTCACTAGCACAGCAAAAAAACTTATTTTTAATTCTTTCAAAACCTTGTCCTCATTATTGGATCAGCAATGGGAACAAGGACAGAAAGCATGTGCTTCCCTACTTAACCTAGAGATGCTTGCTTTCCTAGTATATCAATGCATCTTTAAAATAAACTTTCTTTTTACCCAATCTGAATTTGGCACATATGACAGTATGCAAACAGCCTCACTAATAATTATACCCTCAGAATTGTCATAAAATTCTTCATTCCATCAAAATTAGAAATTCATCTGTCTTTAGTTCCCCAGTGTTCCAGTGCTCTGTAGCACTCTCAATGTAAAAGACCCCTTCCATGCTTGATGGGAGAGCAGCAGAGGAGGCTCCTTATAAAGAACTGGGTCACCAATAACATCATTTTGTAGTCTCAAAAGTTGGCCTTAGTTTACAACATTTTTTTTTCTAAATTCCACCATATCTTGACTCTTAGGAAATATTCTTATGTCTTTCAAATACTATTGATAAAATACATAGATTAGATGGGCATGGTGGTGCATGCCTATAATCCCAGTGCCTAGGGAGGCTGAGGAAGGAGAATCACAAATTCCAGGCAGCCTCAGGAATTTAGTGAGGCTCTAAGCAACTTGAAAAGACCCTGTCTCTAAGTAAAATACAAAAAAGGGCTGGGGGCTGTGATTATTGCTCAGTGGCAGAGTGCCTGGCACATGTGAGGCTCTGGGTTCAATCCTCAGCACCACATAAAAATAAACAACAAACAAAATAAAGGTATTGGGTCCATCTACAACTAAAAACAATTTTTAAAAAAACCCTAGCTGATGAAAAACTGAGCCCAAAATTAGTGAACTTGTTTTTTCAAATTGACAAACTCAGGGAGGGGGTACTGCTGAGTTGAACACAAACATGCCTGACTCTAGGGCCAAATCAGGTCATCCTGCCAAGTGGGAAATTCTTCTACAATATCCTGCTCACTTAAGAACTGAACGATCATCCCCACCATGAGGCACTGGGTTGTACCCTTGTATCTGCGTGAAGTGAGTTTTGCCCTGGAAATACCTGTAAAAATTCACTGCAATGGTCTTCCTAGTTCTTTGGAATAGTTCAATCTCCTTTCACAACTCTGAGGATCCAAAGAACAAGGACCACCTTTGCCTTTGCTTTCACTGTTAAAAGCTAAATGGCTGACCAGCAATGTGTCCGCAAGGAATTGAAACTAGAGTTGGGGGAAGACAAAACTAATGCCCAAATCCACAACCTACTTAGATGAAACCTATGCCAGTGTATTCCTGTATTCTCCAGGGTAGTATCTGCTCCCACAAGAGCCTCCATCCCCAAACTCAACCTTTTCTGTAGCAGGAGAGGACTACACAGAGGCTGATTTTTTTCTAGGAACTCTAAGAGACAAAGCACCTGTGGGAACTTGTGTCAGTCTCATACAGGTTTTAAATTCAAGATGAGGAAAAGATATTGCAGTGAGGACAAATCACACTATCAAGTTTCCTAAGAGCAGACAACAAAAATATATTCTAATACGGTAACTGTGCCTAGGGAGGATAAATGGAGAAGAGGTACAAAGATGTTCAGCATCGAGTGTCAGGTGATTGTTCTCTGCTTTCCTGTCATGTGAATGTTCATTTTTAAAATGTCATGAATAACCATGTGAAAAAACAAATTACATTGTGGCTGTAGCTACCACAGCTGCCACTGCTGTTGCCACCACCAACACCACTGCTACTATTTCCTGGAGGTCTTTTCTCTAGGAGCCTCTGCTGCTGGCACCACTGCCATCACCAGGTCGCTGCTGCTGACCTGCACTGCAACTGCTGGCACTGCCACCCAGAGTGCCTGCAGGTTTGGTTGCACATAGTCACCTCCATCTTGGGATGCTGGCCAGCACCTGAGAAGCCAGGGTGCCAACCACCATCACTATCTGGGGGCACAGTCACCCATCTGGGGACACTGGTTGGGACCTGGAGGTCAGTGTCAGGGTGCCTGTGAGCTTGGCTGCACCTGGCGTCTTCCTGTTGGGAGTGCTGATGACCACCATCTTGTGGCTTCTTCTGAGGGTTGCTCCTCTGTGTGAGTGCACTCCTGGTAGTCTCTCGGCAAACTGGAACAGTAGTGAGATCTTGGGACTACAATGTGGCTAAGCCTCGGGTATTTGAAACCCAGATCCATGGGATAGTGACTTGGTCTGTGTGAGCCAGTCTGCGTCTGGCAATCCAGCGAAAAGTCGGAGACAGCACTGAGAAACCTTTGAATGCCCACAGAAAGTTGTTAAATTTTCCATTGAGGTTTTTTTCCTTCTCTAGCATCTCTACCATCTTTGAAACCAAGTACTTTTCATGCATCAGTTGATTGAACACTATGACATATGAATGGCATTTTGCAGTTTTATTGTGTATTCTTATATTTTTAATTTTTTCTTTGTATACATTTTTCCTCTCACTTGTCTGTTTTCCCAGATTCTCTTTCTATCTTTTCTCCCACTAATGACCAATCTCTGTCAATTCCTCTTCTACTCTTCCTATAGATTTTCACTTCTGGCTTCTCTCCTCCTCCCTCATGGACATCATGTCCTAACCATGTTCTTTTTGTCTACCATTTGAAATTGTAAACCCTTTTAGCAAATTTACTGTATATATTGTAAACAATAATTAAATTCATCATTTCTGTTAACTGCAAGAAAACTTTAGTGTCTTAATAGGAAATAGTGGGTTTGGGGCTGTATGTTGTTTGCATTGGGTACTATTGATATTGGTCTCTCCTCTTAAAGTCAAGGTACTGAAAAACCTTCAAAGACACTCTAAGTCTGCAGGGTAGAATCTGTGCTGCCTCAGATCCATACTGCTAGAAAGGAAAACACCAATGATATGAAAAAACAAGGGAATAGAGCACCCCAAACATACCTAAGATGCTCCAATAAGAGAATCCACTGAAAAAACAGTAGAAGAAATGTCAGAAGATTTTATATTGTACATAGTTAAACTGATCTGTGAAGTAAAGGACAGTATAAGGAGTGAAATCAAAGCAAAAATACACAAAGTGAAAGATCACTTCAATAAAGAGTAAGAGACTGTGGAAGATAAACCAAATAGAAATCCTTGAAATGAAGGAATCAATACCCCAAATTATAAATTCAGTAGAAAGCATCACCAACAGATGAGACCACTTGGAAGACAGACCTCAGGCAATGAAGACAAAATATATAATCTTCAAAATAAAGTTGACCACACAGTGAAGATGGTAAGAAACCATAAAGAGAACTTCCAGGAACTACAGAAAAACATGTAAAGACCAAATTTAAGAGTTATCAGGATAGATGAAGGAGCAGAGATACAAACCAAAGGAATGCACAATCTTTTCAATGATATAGTATCAGAAAAGTTCCCAAACCTAAAGAATAAAATTGAAAATCAAATAAAAGAGCTTACAAATGTACAAAATTACAGCAGACCCATTCAAGACACATTACAATGAGAATGACTTACCCAGAGAATAAGGATAAAATCTTAAAGGCCATGAGAGAAAAAAAAATCAAATTTGTACAGGGAGAAACCAATTCAAATCTCAACTGATTTTACACACCCAGATCCTCAAAGCTAGGAGGTCCTGGAATAATACATTTCAAGTTCTGAAAGAAAATGGAGGTCCACCAAGAATCTTATGTTCAGCAAAATTAAGTTTCAGATTTGGAGATGAAATGAAAACCTTCCAATAAACAAAAATGATAAACAAAAATAAAAAAAATTCACAACTAGAAAGCCTGCACTACAGAACATTCTCAGCAAAATATTCCACGAGGAGGAAACTGAAAAGAATAAAACCCAGCAAAGGGATGAACTACACTAAAAGCATGGTCAACAAAGGAGAAAGTATGTCAAATTAAAAACCAGAAATAAACTAAATGACCAGGAACATAAATCATATCTAAATAATAACCTTGAATGTTATCAGCCTAAACTCACTGATCAAAAGACAAAGACTGGCAAACTGAATTAAAAAACAAGATCCAACAATGTGCTGTCTCCAAGGGACTCACCTTACAGGCAAAGATACCCACAGACTGAAGGTGAAAGGATGGGAAAAAACAAATCACTCACATGGACTGCATAAACAAGAAGGGGTTTCTGTTCTCATGTCATACAAAGTGCATCAAGCCAAAGTTAATCAGAAGGGAAAAAGAAGGACATTTCATACTGCTTAAAGGAATCATACATCAATAAAATATAACAATCATAAATATTTATGCCTCAAACAATGGAGCATCTATGTACATCAAACAAACCCTTCTCAACTTCAAGAATCAAATAGACCACAAACAATACTGGGTAATACTGGGTAACTTTAACATACCTCTCTCACTACTGGATAGGTCTTCCAAACAAAAACAAAGCAAACAAACTCTAGAACTAAACAATACAATCAATAATTTAGACTTAACAGACATGTAGACTATTTAATCCATCAATGAGCAAATACACTTTCTTCTCAGCAGCACATGGATCCTTCACTAAAATAGACCATATCTTATGTCATAAAGCAACTCTTAGCAAATACAAAAAAACAGAGATAGTACCCTGCATCATATCAGATCATGATGGAATGAAATTAGAAATCATGGCAGAATAAAAAGCTACTCTAACACTTGGAGATTAAACAATATGCTATTGAATGATGAATTGATAGCAGAAGAAGAAATCAGAGATGAAATTTTAAAAGTACTTAGAGGTAAATGAGAATAGTGATACAACATATCAAAATCTCTGGGACACCATGAAGGCAGTGCTTATGAGGAAAGTTCACTGCATTGAGCTCACTCATTAAAAGAATAAACAGTCAATGAATAAATGTCCTTATACCTCAAAGCTCTAGAAAAAAAAAGAACAAATCAACAAGAAAAATAGTAGAAGACAGGAAATAATTAAAATCAAAGCTAAAATCAATGAAATTTGAACAAAAGAATTCAAAAAATTGACAAGACACAAAGTTGGTTCTTTGAAAAACTAAATAAAATTAGTAAATCCCTAGCCATACTAATGAAGAGAAAAAGAGAGAAAACTCAGATTACTAAAATACGTGATGAAAAAGGAAATATCATAACAGACACGACTGAAATACAGAAGATAATTAGAAACTATTTTGAAAATTTATAATTCCAACAAAATAGAAAATCTTCATGACATTGACAAATATCTGGAGACATATGACCTACCCAAACTGAATCAGGAGGACATACAATATTTAAGCAGATCAATTACAAGTAATGAAACAGAAAATTCCATCAAAAACCTACCAGTCAAGAAAAGCCCCAAACCAAAGAGATTCTCAGCTGAGTTCTACAAGACCTTCAAAGAAAAATTAACACCAATAGTTCTCAAAGTATTTCATGGAATAGAAAAAGAGGGAACCCTGCCAAACTCATTCTATGAGGTTAATATTCACCCTGATACCAAAACCAGACAAAGACACATCAAGAAAAGAAAACGTCAGACCAATACCCATGATGAACATACACACAAAATTCTCAATAAAATTCTGGCAAATGGCATACAAAAACATATTAAAAAGATAGTTCACCATGATCAAGTGGGGTTCATCCCAGGGATGCAAGGTTAGTTTAACATATGGAAATCAATAAATGCAATTCATCACAGCAATAGACTTAAAAACAAGAACAGTATGATCATCTCAATAGATGCAGAAAAAGCACTTAACAAATACAGCACACCTTCAAGTTCAAACCACTAGAAAAACTAGGGATAGCAGGAACATAACCTGAACATTGCAAAAGCTAAACAGACTCTTCACAGAAGAAATACAATTGATCAACAAATATATGAAAGATTTTTCAGCATCTTTAGCAATTAGAGAAATGCAAATCAAAACTACTCTTAATATTTCACCTTACTCCAGTTAGCATGGCAATTATCAAGAACACAAGCAACAATAAATGTTGGTGAGGATGTGGGGAAAAGGTACACTCATTTGATGCTGGTGGGACTGCAAATTATTGCAAACATTATGGAAAGTGGTATGGATATTTCTCAAAAGACTTGGAATGGACCACCATTTGACCCAGTTATCCCACTCCTCAGTTAAAACCCAAAGGACTTTAAATCATCATAATACAGTAATGCAGCCACATCAATGTTCGTATTATCTCAACTCACAATAGTTAAACTATGAAACCAACCTAGGTGCCCTTCAACAGATGAATGGATAAAAAAAAATGTGCTACACACATATATATGATGAAATATTACTCAGCCTTAAACAAGAATGAAATTATGGCATTTGCTGGTAAATGGATGGAGCTGGAGAATACCATGCTAAGTGAAATAAGTCAATCCCAAAAAAAACGAAGGCTGAAAGGTTTCTCTGATATGCAGATGCTAATTCATAATGAGGCAGGGCTAGGGAAAAATAAAGTTAGATTAGGTATAGGGGAGTGAAAGGAGGGGAGGGGGTATGCGGATAGGAAGGATAGTAGAATGAATCTAAGGTTATTACCTCATGTACATAAATAACTGCATGACTGATGGGACTCTACAGCATGTACAACCAGAAGAATGAGGAACTGTACTCCATCTATATATGATGCATCAAAGTGCATTGTACTGTCATGTATAACTAATTAGAACAAAAAACACCAAAAATAAATTTTAAAGTTTTAAAAATAAATTACAGTACTTTGTTATTTGAAATGTAGCATGGATAAACATTTAATAAGCGGTGAACTGGATGGAGGAATACAGCATTTAGATAGAACATGCTTTCCACAGATTTGGCCGGCATGGTACAGATTGCATGACAACAAAGTAGGAAAGAGTGACAAGTAGAATTTTATAGACCACAGTTACTACAAATCTGAATCCCTTTCATGGGTCAGGATTCTCCCATGATGATCCTCCATGTCTTCATCATCCATTTTGGGTCAGTGTAAGGTATAGATAGGGAAAGAGCTGCGTAAAGAGGACTCCAGATCAGTCAAAGGTAAGCAATCAGGCACAGGACAAACTAACCAGGGCCTGGGCTGCCAGGCCAGTCTCACTACAAGGTCACAAAGAACAAAATATTAAGCTAGCACTGGAATGGAATTCAGATTCAATCCCTTACCTTAGAAAAGCCCAGGTCCCCACAGCCAGTTCTGGCTACTTCCAATCAACCTCAAACCCCTGCAGACATAACCATTTCCTGACTTCTGGTGTGTCCAGGCAACCTCGCTACAAATCTTCTAGCACCTGAAGGTCAAAGTGACAAGGCCACCCACATATTAGAGAACCTAAAGATGGATTCAGAGCTTTGCTTCAGCCAGAGACAATATCTTTCAGATTATGAAGTACACATCCTATTATCTCTCTGTGCCTCTGATTGAATAATTCTCATACCATCAACCCTGAGTGGACAAAGCTCCAAGCTCAGATTCCTCTAGTCCAAGTGGCAGGTGAAGAAATTCAGAGTCTGGTTCCAGAACACAAGATTGACAGGTTTTTGGTTACAACCCTTTTTAGACACAGTTTCCTAGCTTGAAGAATAGCTGACCTTGCAAAAAGGACATGTGAAGGTCACCTGGAATATAGGTTATATCAATTTACCAATAACATCAATAATATATATTCACAAATGTGAATAATATAGTGAGAATTAATTTTAACTTTCAGGCTTATGACCTTTGTATTCTGGCTGTGTGTGTGTGTGTGTGTGTGTGTGTGTGTGTTCATCCAGGAGTACTCTACCACTGAGCTATATCCCCAGTTCTTATTAAGATTTATTTAGAGATAGGATCTCACTAAGTTGTTGAGGCTGACCTCAAATTTTTGATCCCCTGCTGCACCCAAGAAATTGGGATTACAAGCATGAGCCACCACACTCAGCTTATCCTCTTGTAATTTGAAAAGGCAGCCTGATCTCTGCAAAAAGACACCACAAACTAGTAGCGAATCACTGTCCATAAAAATAAAATATGAGCCACATGTGTAACTTTTTTTAAAATTTTTAGTTGTTAATATATTTTATTTTATTTATATATGATGCTGACTATTGAACCCAGGCCCTCACACATGCCAGGCAAGCACTACAGCTGAGCCACAACTCCAGCCCCCCACATGTGTAACTTTGAAATTTTAGTGGTCACATAATAAAAAGAGACAAGCAAATTAATTGTAACAATTTCTTTAACCCAACATATCCAAAACATTTTCATTGTAATATGTGACCAATGTAAATTTATTAATTAAGTATACATACTTTTGGTACTAAATCTTCAAAACTTTCTCTGTTTTAAACTTCTAGAACTTCTGAGTGCAAACAAGCTACATTCAGGTGTACCCCAACTCCAGGTGGCAAAATGCTGCAACATCACAAGTGCAGCTCTGAAAACTCTGACTACCTCAGGAATGTGAATGACCAGAAACCCCTTTTTCCATCAGAGGTGAGGAGATAGGATTTTCCTCCCAAAATCTCTCCTTTGGCCAAAGGGGGAAGAGATGGTATCCTGAGAAAAGTAAGTCCCCAAAAGTAGAACATTGTTCCCCAACTGCTATTTGGCAGCAGCACATCAAACAGTGAATATTGGATAATGTGGTCCCAGAAGGAATAAATCCCATGCAGACTTTGGATTTGTCCTCTCTCTGAACACTAGAGTTAAGATGTGGAGGGTATAGACTAAAGACATACTTCTTATTTTACATTTCACCCTTGACCCTAATCTTAGGTTATGGTTGTCTGTTTCATCCTTTGGAGTGCAGTACTATATGAGTTTAAGCACTGTTAACATGTTTTCATGTCTGCATGCATTTCTATGTAACTCAAAATTGTCTAACAAGACAGTTAAATCAAGTCAGTACCAATTGCATGTCTACCATCTTCATCATTTCATTTGAAATTGGCAAGTCATTATTCTTGGCATCCTGTTTATAATGGGTGATTGCTGAATAGCTATCAAGCATAACAAGCCATCACACCCTCCCACCATGTTTAACTGTTTATGATTGACATTGTTAGATCACAATGAAGACAAACTTAGGCTGGGTTTACAGAAGCTACTCTTTGAGACTCAGCTGGATTCCATTGGTCATATGTTCTGCTACTTGACTTGGTGGATTAGCTTCTGGAGAACAGCTGGCTGTCCCACTTTCATTCTTCTCATGGCATCTTATCCTTCATAAGTCTAATGTAGGCTTGTTCTCATGGAGTCATTGGGGTTTAGAAAGGAAAGCCAGAAGCAGTCAAGACTTTTCGGGCCCAGGAATAAAGCTGGTACACTGCTGCACTCACTGCATTCCATTGGCAAAGTATGTGAGCCATCCTAGATCCAAAGCTTGAGAAGGACAGTATGCCTCAGTGGGAACAGCTGTAAAAAGAACAATGCCAAGAGCATGGATATAGGAAAGCATGTTTTTGAAATCCTTCTTTCTTTTTTTTTCTCCAGATGAAATCTATGACTTTTCCAAATTAAGAAAACTTTCCAAATTTCACAGTTACTAAAAGGTTACTAGTCAGCTGGAACTCAGAATCACTACAGCTTGACTGTAGTGATTCAAAATTTGAAATCCTCTGCTAGACCACACTAATCATGCAGATTCTCCAGAACATCAAGGAAATGAAGTGAAACTTCTGCAATAAATGCAGATTAGATTCATATCACTCTAGTACTTCTATTAGGAGTGTTCACAGGAGAACATTGAACTATTCTGGAAAACCTGAAATAATATGGATACATAGCTTAGAGGTCTGTTTAAGAAATGAAAGCTCAATGACTTTTTAAAATTTTCTTATCATGGGATAAATCTGAGAATGCGTTTACTATACTCAATATATCTGCATTTTTTTTTCATTTATTTTTGGCATTTGTAGGCTATCATGTTTAACCTAAATTATTGAAAATACTGTGCCTGAAACTATCTCTTAAAAGCAACTGCCTGAGATGATCTGCTGAGAAGACATGTCCTTCAGTTACTATTTAACCCAATACCTGAGTATGTCTTGAAGTCACACCCTGATTTTGACAGGGTATGACTATATGACAGGGAAAAGCTATTTCCCCAGAGCTTCCCAAGCTGAAATGCTGCAAAGGGCAAATCCACACAGACAGGCAATGCATTTCTAAACCTACATCAGTAGTTCTCAGTCCTGGAGGAACAGTACAGTCCCCTGGTGTGCTCATAATATTTCCAAATCCAATTTGCAATAAATAAATGAAATCTAAATTCCTGCAATGGGACTGGGACATCAGTGTTTCCTAAAGATAAAGATATTCTTTTTTTGTGTGTGTGTGTCTTTTTAAAATTTTTTGTACTTGGGATTTAACCCAGGAGTGCTTAAACACTGAGCCACATTCCCAACCCTTTTTATATTTTATTTGGAGACAGCTCCTTGCTGAGTTATTTACAGCCTCACTAAGTTGCTCAGGATGGCTTTGAACTTGCAATCTTTCCACCTCAGCCTCCTGAGTCACTGGGATTACAGGAATGTGCCACTGGCTTCCTAAAGATTCTTTTTTCTTTTGGAACTGGGGATTGAACTCAGGGGCACTCGGCCACTGAGCCACATCCCCAGCCCTATTCTGTATTTTATTTAAAGACAGGGTCTCACTGAGTTGCTTAGAGCCTCACTAAGTTGCTGAGACTGGCTTTGAACTCGAGATCCTCCTGCCTCAGCCTCCTGAGTCGCTGGGATTACAGGCATGCGCCACCGAGCCCGGCTTCCTAAATATTTTAATGAAATTACCATATGTAGTTTAACCTAACTTTGTTGCTTTTTTTTTTTTAACTTTAAAAAGTTTTTTTTAATTTGTTGCTTTAAATGAACATTTTTAATATTTTCTTAGTTCTCAATAAACATTTAGTTTCTTATATACATGTAGTACTGAGAGTTGAACCCAGTGCCTCAAACATGCTAGGTAAGTGCTCTAATACTGAGCTACAACTCCAGCCCCAAATGACATTTTTTAATGAACTAGTTTCAAATATATATAAGATATTAGCTCATAATTTGGGCCTTTGCTTTCCCAATGTGTTAGACAGTTCTTCTTTACTATAAAAAGTACCCGTGATAATCAACTGATATAGAGAAAAGACTTATTTGGATGACAGTACTCAAGTTTCCTTTTTTTATTTTATATGTTTTTTTTTGGTACTGGGGATTGAACCCAGGGGCACTCCACCACTGAGCCACATCCCCAGCCCTATTTTGTATTTTATTTAGAGACAGGATCTCCCACATCCCCAGCCCTATTTTGTATTTTATTTAGAGACAGGATCTCACCGAGTTGCTTAGAGCCTAAGTTGCTGAACCTGGCTTTGAACTCGCGATCCTCCTGTCTCAGCCTCCCAAGTGCTCGGATTACAGGCGTGCGCCACCTCACCCGGCTCAAGTTTCCTTTTGAAAGCGGATTGTCTTTGAGCTTTGGGCCAGGTGTAAAGGAACACATCATGCATTAGCAAAGCAAAACTGATCACCTCATATCCAGTAAGTAATGGAGCAAGGAAATACCTCGGGTCCACAATTCCCTTCAGTTCCATGCTCTCCACTTAATGACGGAACTGCCTCCCCACTCAGCTTCCCCTCATAAAGCTCCACCACCTCCCAACACCAGCACCCTTGGAACCACGCCTTTAATGCACTGACTTTGGTGTGCACTTATCCAAACCACAGCACCTGCATTACTTCATTTCTATCCTTTGCACTAACTCATGTTCGATCACCATTTTTGCCTTCATTGAACTCAGTGCATATTTAGTGAGATTACACTATGTCAGGACACTGGGATTGGTACCCTGTTCATGAAGACCACCATTGTGTAAAAAGGTTTTCCTGGGAAAAATATCAATCCAAAGAAAAGTTAAGCAGGGTATAGTGGTGCATGCCTGCAATCCCATCCACTCAGGAGACTGAAGTAGGAGGAATGAGAGTCAGACACCAGTCTCAGCAACTTAGTGAAAACCTGTGTCAAAATGAAAAAGAAATTGAAAGGGCTGAAGATGCAACTCAGTAGTAAAGCACTCCTGTACTGAAAGTAATATAAATAAAAAACAAGGCCACTTACAAATTGGTGCCAAAATGAAAAGATATATGTGGCCACCCAAAGACATAGGACATGTATAAATTCCTCAGTGTTTTGTCAGGTGTGGTGGTGCACACCTGTAATCCCAGTGGCTCCAGAGGCTTAGGCAGGAAGGTCACAAATTCAAAGTCAGCCTCAGCAAAAGTGAGGCACTAAGCAACCCAGTGAGACTCTGTCTCTAAATAAAACAATGTGGATGTGGCTCAGTGTTTGAGTGCCCCTGAGTTCATCCTTGGTACTCCCTAAAAAAAATTCCTCAATATTAAAATAAATAAGAAGAGCTAACATGTTCTAATGTAAAACAAAACCCAAAATGCTGCTGCTATTCTAAGATACTTAGTTTTGTGCAAATCAATCATATTTCACATTTACATTGATAAATAATGTGCCTACAAAAATAAACACAAAGCATTCATGAATTTTCACAAAGTAACACATTTGTGTAACAAAGGAATAGAATCAGTCTTACTCAGGGAACACCAATAATCAATTTCTCCTACCATGATCCACAGAGGCAACCAAGATCTTAAGAATTAATGTTGTAGCCAGGTGCAGTGGTGCACCCCTCTAATCCCAGTGGCTTGGGAGGCTGAGACGAGAGGATCACGAGTTCAAAGCCAGGCTCAGTAAAAGCAAGGCACTTAGTAACTCAGTGAGACCCTGTCTCTATATAAAACACAATATAGAGCTGGGGATTTGACTCAGTGGTTGAGTGCCCCTGAGTTCAATCCCTGGTACCCCCCCCAAAAATAATTTATGTTGCAGATTAGATATTGATGCTTACATAAATGGTTTATTATTTAAATTTTTTAAAAGCATATAAAATAAAGTGAATAGTATGATATACCTGCCACCCTGGCTCAACATCTGCTAATTTTGTGCCATTTTTACTTCCCCTATGTGCTTACCCACTCCCCAGCCAAGCCCCACCCTATTTAATTTGGGGGGAGTTTAGATGTACACATATTAAATGTAACAGATATTAACTGCTGTTTTGACAAAAACACCTATCAAACCTTACTGTGTTTAAGCATGGAATATTCATAATATTCCAAGAAAAGTATCTGTGGATCTTCCCAAATGTTCCTCCCCCACATGCAAGTTACTATTATGACTTTTGAACCATAGGTTCATTGTGCCTGAAATCATACAATAAGCATGATTTTAGGTCTAGCTGTCTTAGCACACAATGCTTGTGAGATTCAACCAGGTATCATGCTCTGGTAATATTCTTCTGTGTACTGCTGAGCAGTGTGTTATGGTGAGGATGCATGGCAATGTGCTCATTCACTTCTGCACTGAAAAACATCTGGGTTATTTCCTGTTTTGCACCATTACAACTGCAGGACCTAAGCACATTCTTAAACAAATACTTGTTCTATTCAGTTTAATTTCTTACCAGTATTTAAATGACATAGTTTTTGGTTGCACTAGTTGTGCTAAGGATTACAATATGTATCATAACATATTATAATTTGCATAGTTATTACAGTACAAATTTAATGATCAAAATGTAAAAAAAAAAAAAAAACCCTTAGGCTGTGTTTCTTCTATCCTTTTGTGCAAGAATTATGTGTTGTATTTGCACAGTATAAATTCCACAATACAATGTTATAATTTTTGCTCTAAATCATCATAGGTTTTAAAGAAATTAAGAGAAAAATCTATAAATGGATGTTTAAGAGAATTCTCCTTAAGCGAGACAGTGTAATGCTCTCCTTGTTTCACCCACAAGCATTGTATTCATCAATGAAGACGGTCTACAAGCTATTACTACAGTATTTTCTTGGTGACTTCTTATTGTGCATAATCCCCCAATATTTATTATCTGGAATTTTTCTCTGAGGATGATTTGTCCCCAATTTGTTTTGTTTCTACTTTCTTTATATAATCATTTTATATGAATGTTAACTCACTGATATTTGCTTTATTTGGGTGATAGTGAACCAATGCTGTCATTATTTATTTTGTGTCCCACATTTTTAAAGCTTGGGTCACTGGGAGACTTTTATATTTCCTTTTTTAGACATGTCCCAAACCTTTACTTTGTTTTTAAATAATTTTAATATCTTCTAGCACAAGATATACTAGGTTTGTGTTGCACACTGCATTTCCAAAATTTTACACTAGAACCAAATAGGCATTATTTCACACAAGGGAGGATGATTCCAAATTCATAGGTCAGGGCTCAGTGGTAGAGTGCTTGCCTAGCATGTGTGAGGCACTGGGTTTGATTATTAGCACTGCATAGGAATAAATAAATGTCCCTTGACAACTAAAAAAATTTTTTTCATGTTCATACATTAACATAAATCATACTAACCAGTTAAAGAACATAGAACTGTTTCTATCAACAGTACAGAAAATAATCAAAAAAAAAGAAAAGGGAGAAAAAGGCAATGAGTTTGAGAAAGAATAGGTAGAACTGCTTTCTCCCCCTACAGATGGCATTATCATTTATGTAGAACATCAAGAAGAATGAACCAAAAGGTCCTGATCAAGATTGTACCAAACTTGGAGAAAAAGAGATGAATACACAAGTTAATTGTTTTTCTGTGTATTTGTGAACACTTGGATCAGAAATGAAAAACACAACACCACTTTCAGAACAGTAAGAAAAAAGACAAAAACGTAAACCTGACAAATTGGTATAACAAAATATCCACATTTCTGGAAAAATAACTAAAGAAGATATAAATAAATGCTAAGTTAACCAGTGATCAAAGATAAGGAAGTTCAATTATTTTTAAGATGTCAGTTATCTCCAATTATAATAAATGAATTGAACACAATCATGATAAAAATCCCAGTAGGCTGTTTCACAAATACCAAAAAAAAAAAAAAAAAGAATTCTAAAGGCTATATGGAAAAGCAAGCCATGCAGAATGGTCAACAATACCATAGAATAAATTTACAGGACTGACACATCTGACGTTAACATTTACAGTTATAGACCCAATGAGATATTTAGCAAGGAGTATGCAAACAGATCAGTGGAACAGACTGAAACTTAGAAATAAACTAAAATAAGCATCACTGTTCATTCACAATAGATAGTTGGAGTTTCAGTGGAGAAAATTGTAGCCTTTTCAATGAATGTATGAACATTTTGAATTATAATGGATACATGGATATATGATGTATCTGTACCTAAAGATACATATATACCCTAAACAAAACTTTATATAAGACATATGAATGAATAAATTATATGTAATACATGATGAATTACATAAATGTCATTATTTGATGTATGATTATATATAATTTATGCATAAATATGAAATATTTTGCAAGTTTTTTAACCACAGACACGTTAAAACAACAGCACTTTCTGAAACTACTGTAGTTAAGTGGTGTAGTACTTGTTTAGCATGTGCAAAATCCTGTGTATGATTATCAGTAGGACAAAATCTATGATGCTCTAAAAAAGAGAAATTAAAAAAGCAAACTATTTTTTTCTTTCATTTTTGTATTGATGGGAACTAACTCTGGGTTCTTGCACAAGAGAGACATCTTCTCTGCCACTGAGCCACATTCCCAGCACAAATGTACATTTCTAATCTTGATTCTTTTTGGAAGATCATCTAACGTCACTCTTTTCATATTTATTCTTCTATACCATTTTTTATTGTTAAAATGACCATTTCTCATATCTTAACTAACATTCTATTATTACTATTATGATTATTTTCTTGATACATGCCAAGAATTCCACGTGGCTGACCACAGCCTTGCAAGGCTTCACATATGTGCCTTGTTGTGTTGCCTCATTACTTCATCTGGAGTCTAGTTTCATCTGTTTCCCCTGCACCTCAGTGTGCTCAACCTCATCAGGGGCTCAGTCCTGACCACCTCAGCCTCCTCGCCTCTGCCTTGGCTCTCCTACCTGCACCAGCACACAGGTCGTGTGGCTGCATCTAGCACACAAGACACAGGACTGGGTAGGAATAACACAGATCCATATTCTCTAGCTGTGTTTTCATAGAGAAGTGACCAAGCAAATGCACTCAGATGCATGAGAAGGGAGCCACATGCCACTCAATATAAGACAGAACAAAACATGAAGACAAAGAACCCAAGCATAAAATAAGACCCAGGACCTGTCATTTACACACTGGGTCTGAGTGTTACATAAACATGCTAACAATAAAGATCCAACGTACATAGACTTCATATTTGTTCATTTTATTTCCAATTTTGCTCTCTTAAAACCCAATATATGCAATTTTGCCAGAATCATTATCTCCAATGCATTGTAAGTATATGAAATTAGTGAGACATGATTTTATTGACCTCTCAATTACGAAATCAGCCTAGTTTCTTAGTAGAAAAATTCGACCTCACCTTTCTTAGCCTCAATTTTGGTTTCTGTTTTCCAATGACAACTTGGTCTTTTAAACCACAGAAATGTGATGGTGTAAATAGCCAAGGAATTACACTCTCCTGAGGCCAGACAGGCATTTCCTTAAGAATAACACCCATCATCTCATTCTCCACTTTATTCCTGGTATACCATCACCAGCAATTTGATCTGACTAATGACTGCAGGTACATTCATGCAGAGAATGAAACAGGGGGCAACTGCAGTGCAAGATACAAGGGAATGTCACATACACAAACAGGCACAGAGAGACAAGACTCACTGAGGATAATACCTCCTCACAGGAGATGTGTGTGACAACTAAATAATAAACCAGAGGCCACTTGGTAAGACCTTTTGTAGGTAGGAGAACTAAGAGTAATGTGAGGATTTCAGATACTTTTGGAATTTAGCCAACCATAAAAAGTATGTTTTGTGTGAAAGCCAAGTACACACCTAAACACACTGAATAACTGAACAAAACTTATACTCACAAAGTGTGATGGTCTCTATGTATTATTTTTCATACTACCTCTGTAACTTATAAGTAAATTCATGAAGGTCCACTGAATTTACTCTGCCTATAATCTACTTAACGGCTGGGCACTGCCTCTTCCACCTCCATTGGTCATGGTCCTTGATGCTGAACTCACCAAGCCTTCCATCTCTCCTGTGGAATGTGTTGAAATGGGCAATATAACATTTTCCCTGTGAAACCTCCTGATCTGAGTACCTCATGTTTGTTTTCCAAATACATCCCCTGAGTCCTGTGGCAGACTAATCTTGCTACCCACCCTGTAAATGACTCTAATATTTAAAATAAATTTGTATTTGATCCATGTGAGAATTTAGTTTTGAAGTCAATCTTATTTTGATGGTCACAGGAGGTTCTCTGTTGCATCTCATGTTTTCTTTCTAGTAACACTTTATTAATATTGCTGCTAAAGCTATTTTCTCTCAACATTTGTTAGTTGTTTTTAGGCACTTCCTGTGTAACACTTTTTCAGGAAATGATGACCTTCATGGTTGAGGAAAATCCCAGGGGATGAATCTGGGGTAATTGTTGTTCACTGAGTCCACAGGTTTTTTTGATAAATAATGATCAATGGTAAGCAGCACACTTAGCCCCTGGAATATAATTTTCCTCATTTCTAAATTAAAAATAAATAGTCAAACATTATAATTTGTGAAAATAAAATGAGATGTGTACATATATATCTTCTGATACAGCAGGTGGGTGATAATGGGCCCACAGCTGCATCCATTAGCTTATATTCTTATAATTTAATAGAGAAATTTTTACACTTCTTTTGTTGCTTTGCTTTAAAGAACACCTTAACAGTACTCATTAGAACAGGAAGATAGTTTCTGTAGTTACAAGTCAGGTACAATAAGGAGAACAGAGTGAAAAATGAGAGGAGAGGGCATGCAGGGATAGCCTGGGCACCATTAATGTTCCTTTTTTTTTTTTTGGTACCACAAATTAAACCCACAGTGCTTACCACTGAGCCATATTCCCAGCCTTCTTAATTTTTTATTTTCATATTTTGTCACTGTGTTGCTTAGGGCCTCACTAAGTTGCTGAGGCTGACTCTGAACTTGTGATCCTGCCTTGGCCTCCAGAGTTGCTGGGATTTCAGGCATGTGCCATCCTGCCCAGCAATGTTCTGATTCTTGATGTAGACAGTACCTGCACGGTGTGTCCCTTTTGTGATATTGCATTGATCTTTATAATTTTGAAACTAATCCTACTTTTTGCCTTGCCCAATGAGATCAAAGTGAGTTTTAAAAAGTGGTAGAGAAGAGCAGAAAGGAAGGAATTTAAAAGAGGACCAAGGAATACTTTGGGGTAGTGGATACATTAACTATGTTGATGTGGAGCTGGTTTCATGGATGGATATACATGTCAAAAGATAAAAGTATATACATGAAATGTGCACAGGTTCTTATATGTGAATTATACCACAATAAAGCAATAAAAATGGGATGCATCCAAACCTGAGATAAAAAAGAAAACACATTCTTAAATAGTTGAACTAATAAAGAGCCTAAGAATTCATTAGCTAATCATCAGTCTCAATAGTTTGGAGAAGGCAAGCTTTATGAAAAGGAGAGTACAGAATGACAGTCCTACGCAAAAGAGCAAAATTTAAAGACATTGAAAATGAACATATTTACAGAGTGTCAGCAAAGTCAAATGTTCATGCTTTTAAAAGAAAAATAAGACTGAAATGCCTCTGGTTATATTTGAGAAGGAAAATTATATATATAAATATATATATTTGTATATACATATGATGTACATACATACATGATATATACATGCACACTATATATACATATATATTCAGGGCTGCCACATTTAATGTTAAATATACATTCTGGAAGGGCTGTAAATCTCTGTAAATCATGTATGCATGCTTTAAAAGGGCTGGCATACTAGGGCTGGCACGTAGGGCTGGCAAAGTGGCTCAGCAGTGGAGTGCTTGCCTAGCAAGTGTGAGGCTCTAGGTTCAATCCTCAGCAATACATAAAAATAAATAAAGGTACTGTGTCTATCTGCAACTAAAAGGAAATATGTTGAATTTATCAGAAAATTAAAATTTACAGAAGCAAATGAAAGACTCAATTACACCATGTGTAGATGATAATGCTGTAAATCACTGTGAAGTTATTTTTCATTTTGCAACCATCCGAGAGGGCACTGAAACCTAGATGGTACAATACTATATTTAATAACCAACATTTCACATGCAGTCCATCACTAACCAAAAGGTTGGTGCCATGCCATACACGGCTATATGCTATAAAGTTATAACACTCAGTGCACATCTCATAAGATGAATATATATAGACCTATTTATCTAAAGACAGAAACTTTAAAAAGACACTTGTAATTTAGACAATTACGAATGACAAGAGTTTGCACTGTAGGAACATAGAAAAATGACATCTTTTCCAATGAAAGCTGCTGGGAAAATGGGATATCTGTGTGTCTGGTAAGTGCTATTGCAGCTTTTCCTCATATCACATCATAAATCATTGTCAGAGGTTATACATACTTAACTGTAAAAGCAAAACACAAAACATTAAAAAATTGTTATAACAAAGGAGTTTCAGGGTGGACAGGTTGGGACACACTTGTAATACTAGCTTCTTGGGAAATCCAGGCAGGAGGATAGAAATTCCTAGGCCAGGCTGCACAACTTAGTGAGACCCTGTCTTAAAATAAAATTTCAAATAGGGCTGGAACGTAGCCCAGTGGTAAGCGACCTTTGATTTCAATGTCAAGAACCCCCAAAAAGGGAATTCTTTCAAAGGCATACAAAATGACATGTTAAGAAAATCATAAAATTGGTCACCATTAAAAAAAATTCTACTTATTAAATGCTACCATTAAAAGATAAAAAGAGAACTGACAAAGTGGAAGAAACTAATTTCTTCACATATAACCAAACATTTTTAATAGGAAAGGAAAAAACGGGGACACCAAAGAAAAGCAGGCTTGAGCAATTTATACAGGAGATATCTCAACAGTCAATACTCATAAAAAGGCTCCAAATCTTAGGAAATTAGCGAAATGTAAAATAAAATCAACTCAGACACATAAAATTATAATACTGAAAAAGATACAGAAGAAATGAATAATCATGAACAAAAGATGAAATGTAAATTGTTCTATAATTACAGAAACTGGCTATGAAGATACATGATACCCCATCAGTACAGACTTGTAGAAATGACTGCACGCGCGAACCATGAAAACATATGAGGACAGCGGAATTGGTTCAAACAAATGAAATCCAGAAGGTAGAGAAAAAGAGTGTACATTTAAGAAGAGACAAATAAGAAAGTAGGAAATAACTATTTCTAGGGCCCAGCCACATTTTTGGTCACATTACATCCAGTTTAACCAGAGAACACAATCAGATAAGTATGATAGAGCTGTCTCATCCATGTAATACTTCACATGCATGCATGTTTTAAAGGGAAACATGTAGAATTTACCAGAAAATTAAAATGTGCATAAGCAAATAAAAGACTTAATTATGCATACCATGTGCAGATAATAAAACTCATTCTTACAAAAATAATAAAACTTATTCTTACAAAGATGATCATTTTTCTCCCAGTTAATTTTCAACATCATGCATCAAAATTTCATGCATCAAAATGTTTTCCTTTTAGTGAAAGGACAAAACAAAATACCCTACAATTCATCTATAAAGTATATACAAAATTAGCCAAAACTCTGATTCATAGAAGCAAAAGAAGTAGCTATTATTATTACCTGACACTAATGTATATTATGAAACTGTATTATTGCATCAATAATGACTAAGGATTCCTAATACAAACAAAATCTGTAGATGAAACCACATGTATATAAATTTTCTATTGTCAAGAGTCACAGGAAGGCCAATAGGAATCCAAACATATTACATTAGATTTGAATGGATGATCAGCCCAATCTAAAGGTAGGTTCTTGGAGCACAGTTCATTGGTAGAGTGTATGTGGCAGAATGTGCAAAGTCTAGGTTCTAACTCCAGCACCACAATAAAGGGTAGATGTTAATGGAGAACAATGATGGAAATTCAACAGAATAGGAGACTCCTGACTCTCCCTCCATCTGTGGATACACTGGATAAATACCTACTCATATTTCAAGTCATTAGACAAAGTTATGTCACAAATGAGTTGAGACTTAGAAGAGGAAGATTGGGACTATACATATCCTAACTCTAAAGTGTTTTGTGGTTTACATCTAAATTTAGTTAGTGCTCAGAGAGGAAGGGACCACATATACACAAGTATCAAGACCACAGGAAAAAGTGATTTTTTATGGACATGTAAGTACTTCCACAGACTTCATCACCTGGAACCCGGGAAGACAATGAGTTAAATCTTAAAGGTGTCACTTTATCCCTAGAAAGGATCCAGATCTACCAGCATACTCTGCCACTGCTGTTGTAGACAACTGAGCTCCTACGTAGCCAGAATAATGAATTTAAAGGGGAAAATAAATTCCACCACTGGCAGCCTGAGTGGAAGTTTGGTACTACCTGAGCTGTCTCCTCCAGTTCACCCCCATAATAACTCCAATTCTTCCAATAAGGAGTTTATCCAAGCACTGAGACCTTCAACTTTAATACTATTTCTTCCAGGAACTCCATCCTAACTTTCTGAGTAATGTGAGCAAAGGTAACTGAGCATGTGCAAATCTCCTTGGATCAACAAACAAGTGGTTTACATTGGTGTACAACTACTTCCTAAGGCTACAGTCCCCACCCGTAGTGAATGAAAGGGGTTAAAAAGCACAGATGCCAGAAAAAGTCACAGCACACTCTTCCAGTGGCAACTTGACAAACTGGATTCTAACTTGTATCAGGAACTTAATGCACCACTCAAATAGCAGACCTCCTGCAGCCTGAACAGGGCTATTAAAACGGCCACTATCAAAAAGTTGCAAGATAAGGAGTGCTCCAGAGTATAGACATATGGAAAAAGGAAACCTTATAGAATGTTGGTTAGACTATAAACTTCATACAGTTTTTTAAAAATGGTATAAAGAGTCATAAGAAAAATAAAAATAGAACTAACCATATGATCCAGAAACAATAATTCTGGGTACATATCTAAAGGGATTGGAATCAGCACGTCAAGGAAATGACTGCACTCTCATTTTCACTGTAGTGTTACTCACAGTAACTAATAGAAGAAACAACTGAGATGCCTTTTAAATGAAAGAAAAACCAAGGCAGGACATTCAGCTACTCCCATGAGAGGCTCCAACCTGACAATTCCAAATATTATCTAGGAGAACAAGACCCAAAGAATGGTGTTCACCGGACACTCCAAGAGGCTTTAGACATGGAGTTGTGGCACCTTCAGTCAGGCAGTTATGAAACCCAGGGCCAGGAAAAGATGGGAGGATGAGGTGAGGACACATCGCTCAGGGACGTCTGCAGGGGGGAATCTTAACTCATAAAATCGTAAGTTTTTGTGCCAAGGAAACAGAAAGGGAAAAGCACACACATTTTCCCCTCAAATGGTCAAGGAATTGTCTGCTGTCTTCTCATGAAAAAATGCTCAAAACAGAAAAAAAAAAATTTTTTTAAATGGCCATTCAGTACTTGGGAGAAAAAAAAATTAGAAAAATACTATGTCCATTTGAAATGTAGCGTGGGAAACAAATAGTTCACAACCTAGAGTGCAGAATTTGGCATTGGAATGTGGACAGGGACCTGGAAATTCAGGAATTTATTCACAGAGCAATAAAGAGCTAGGCTGCAGGACAGGTTTCTTCTGGATTGGAAATGTTGCTTCCCCTGCAAGTAGAGGTACAGGAGAAAGAAAGAACTGGGGTTCCACGCAGGAACTCCACGCACAGAGCCGGGACTCTTTCCTAATGATCGACCCAATTTTCACCATACAACTGTGGCGATGCCGGGCTGTTGGCATACTGGTGCCAGACAGGGCTTCAGTCAGGGGCTGAGGCAACCACGCGCTGATAGGAGAGGGTGTGTCCCAGCCGCTGGGACTCCTCCAGAACGGCCAGTTGGACTGAGGGCTGAGATGCCCAGGGAGAATTCAGGTCTGCAGACTCTGGTCACCCCACGGTGGGTCGTCCCCTCCACAGTTTCCAGTTCCCGCTGTAGCTAGTCCCTCCAGGTCCAAACAGCCGCCTCCCATCTCAAGAGTCCCACCACTCACTCACCATTGCCTGGCCGTGGGGGAACCCAACATTCTCCTATGGGTTTTCCGGCACCTCCTGGTAGAGTCACACGGACAGCAAGAGGAGAAGAGACCTAGTCTGCAGGAGAATCAGAAGAATGGCGGGATCCCGAGACCATAGCTGCACTGGATGGCGGAAGCCCGCCCCCTCTTCACCGGCTGAGTTCCGGATTGGACAGCTCTCCTAGACGCGCTCATGATTGGACAAGACTCCAGGGCCCGCGCCCTGGAAGGGAGTCCATTGAGTCAATGTTCTGAGTGACAGTAGATTGCATCCAACCAAGGAATGAATGAGAACTGAGTGACGGGTTCTGGGCGTTCTTTTTTTTTTTTTTTTGCGGTTTTTTTTTTTTTTTTCTTTCTCCAGTACTAGGGATTTAAACCAGGGACACTCTACCTCTGAGGAACGTCCCCCGTCGGTTTATTTATTTAGTTTTATTTTGAACAGGTCTTTCTCAGTTGCCCAGGCTGCCCTCTGTCTCGGAGTCATGGGGATTTCAGTCATGCCCCACCGTGCCTATTTTTTTTTTTTTTTTTGAGGTTTTGAACATTGACCCCAGAGCTTCAAACTACAGCTATTTTAAGGCATGGCATCCGCTGAGTAGTGGGATCTAACCAATCCAGGAAGATTTTGCATTTAGCCTTGTTTCATATCACTTTATTAATTATGGTTATTATCCATGAATGTAAATGATATATCAATTACTTTAAAATTTTATTTAACTTTTCTGCTCTCTGGTCTTATAAGGAGGTATCTTGAGCTTTGAACTGGAAAACAATACCCTAAGGGAGCAATGTCCAACACAAACAAAATGTGAGTCACAAATGTAACTGAAGACTTTCTAACAGTCACATAAAAACAAAAAGAGAGTGGTTCATGCCTGTTCTCTCAGGGGCTCAGGAGACTGAGTCAGTAAGATAGCAGATTCAAATCCAGCGTCAGCAACTAGGGGCCTAAGTTATAAATTCAGAATATTATCATTTGTGAACAATGTAAAAGTATTAATGAAGTTTATTTATTTTAGGAATTAAATCTTCAAAACTCACTCTATTTTAAACCTCCAACACATGTCAATTCACAGCAGCCACACTCCAGCTTGCAGAGCTCTGGCTCCCCTGACTTCAGGGCAAAGAAGGACCTGGAATTCTCCTTTTTGTGCCACAGGAAAAGAATTAACTTCTTTAGTAATCTTTGTCCTTAGGGTCAAAGCCCATGAAAGACACTACCTTCAGAAAGTGCAAGAAGTTCTATAGAGGACACAGAGACAAACCCACATAAACACAGGTATCTCATACTTGACAAAGGAGCCAAAAACACACAATGGAGGAAAGACAGCCTCTTCAACAAATGTTGCTGGGAAAATTGGAAATCCATTTGCAGCAAAATGAAACTAAACCCATATCTCTCACCCTGTACAAAACTCAACTCAAAGTAGATCAAGGACCTAGAAATTAGACCAGAGACTCTGCACCTAATAGAAGAGAAAATAGGTCCAAATCTTCATCACTTTGGCCTAGGACCAGATTTCCTTAACATGACTCCCAAAGCGCAAGAAATAAAAGCAGGAATCAATGATTGGGATAGAGTCAAACTAAAAAGCTTTTTCTCAGCAAAGGAAACAATCAGCAATGTGAAGAGAGAGCCTTCAGAGTGGGAGAAAATCTTTGCCACACACACTTCAGATAGAGCACTAATCTCCAGAATCTACAAAGTACTCAAAAATCTTTACACCAAGAACACTAATAACCCAATCAATAAATGGGCCAAGGAAATGAACAGACACTTTACAGAGGAAGATCTACAAGCAATCAACAGATTTATTAAAAGATGTTCAACATCCCTCGTTATATGAGAAATGCAAATCAAAACCACCTTAAGATTTCATCTTACCCCAATTAGAATGTCTTTTATTAAGAATACAGGCAACAACAGGTGTTGGCGAGGATGTGGGGAAAAGGGTACACTCATACATTGCTGGTGGGAGTGCAAGTTGGTGCAGCCACTCTGGAAAGCAGTGTGGAGATTCCTTAGAAAACTTGGAATGGATCCACCATTTGACCCAGCTATCCCACTCCCTGTCCTATACCCAAAGGACTTAAAATCAGATTACTACAGTGATGCAGCCACATCAATGTTCATAGGTGCTCAATTCACAATAGCTAGATTGTGGCACCAACATAGATGCCCTTCAATAGATGAATGGATAAAGAAACTGTGGTATATATATACAATGGAATATTATTCAGCCATAAAGAAGAATAAAATTATGGCATTTGTAGGTAAATGGATGATGTTGGAGACTGTTATGCTAAGTGAGATCAGCCAATCCC
>JAJEJO010004241.1:56766-74578 GCA_020662805.1 Glaucomys volans
GGGGTGGGGGGGTAAGAATAATAACAGAATGTGTGACAGACATCATTGCCCTGTGTACACGTATGAATGCACAGATGATGTGACTCTACTTTGTGTACGACCAGAGAAACAATAGCTGTACTCCATTTGCGCTCAATAAATCAATAAGCAAATAAAAAAAAAGTGCAAGAAGTTCTGACCAGGAAGTGTACAAAAAAGGTCACTATTTCTTCCACTATTTCTCCCCTGATGCAGGGCACAAAGCCATTTTCCTTTCAAATATCACACAGCAAAGAAAGATGGGTGTGGGGTCACATGTATGTAGATCTCTCAATCGTTAAGTTCTATTTCAAGACGATTAAAGGAAATCTTATTTTGCAAATTGGACCTAATGGCCAGGCTGTGAGGTTTGTTTCCTCCTGTGATATAAACACTGGGAGAGTTTTAGCACCAATCATAGGCATACATGTCTGTATATATTTCTATATAATTCAACACCATCTAACAAGAGATCCAACTTTTAAATCAGGAGAAAAGAAAATCAGCACCTGTAGGGCACCACTTGTTTGCCAAATAATTTCTAAACCACCTGTGGTTGAATCTTGGCATCCTGCCTCTAATGAATGTATAAGTTATCAATCACTGGATAAAAATACTCTGAAATGTATGAGCTCATGATTGGTATGGTCATCCATTTAGGATGGGCTCAGCTGAGGTCTGAATACTGCATGTGATTAGCTGATTGTTGATAACAGTGGTCATAATTGTACACTTGAGTGTTACAATTCTAAGACATTAGATATACTACAGTGTCATGCAGCCTTCTCTATCACTCATTTCCAGAACTTTCTAATCCTACCATTATTTACACTAATGTTGAACTATTGTTAGACTAATTTTGTCTAACAATAGTTAGACAAAATGTGTGTGTGTGTGGTGCTGGGGATTAAACCCAGGGCCTTGTGCTTGCTAGGCAAACACTCTACCAACTGAGCTATATTCCCAGTCCTGTTAGACTAATTTTAATGATAAACTGATTTTGTGATTACCCATGGAGTTGCCGTTTTCAGTGGTCTTCATTATCTCTTGTGGAACCAGTTTCCTTTTGACACAATTGCTCTTCCTTGAATAAGACTGTTATATTGTATGTGGTGCAGCCCTGCAGAGGAATCTGTTATTAAAGCTCAGTCCTTGCCCCCCATGCCAATCCAATAATGAGGACATGATTTGGAGAAAAAGGAAAGTTTTATTGCTCTGCAAGCAAAGGAACAGAGGGATTTTAAAGAAGTAATGCAAAGGCTATGCTCCAGGTGTGCCTTATCAGGGACCATAATTCACTCATATATTTGGGACCTAGCTGTTTCCTAGGCCTTCTGGTGCTGCTCCTGAAGTCTGAATTTCCATATTCCTGTGGTGTGTGAGAGCTCAAGGACAGATAACTGCCTAGGATGGGAAGAAGGCTAATCTTGCTTTCCCCAAGGTTAGTGAGGGGCCAGGGAGAAGAAAAAAGGGAACAAAACATGTCAGGTTTAAAATATGCCACTACAGCAGAGCAGAGAGTGTTGTGTTCACAGCATGAAGTGGACCTGTTACAAATCCAAATTCTGTTTAGTGATAAATACATACCCCAAACTCACAAGTGTAAGGTATGATGCTTTCTCACTGCACGTCCCGCGTAGGCGAGGGAAAGGGTTCCTGTAGAAGGGATGAGCTGGCTGCAAAATAATAGCTAAGAAATTTATTTATCAGAAAAAATGACAGGAGAGACGATATCTTTTGAAGCAGGGTGATGAACAATTAAGCAGTCCATAAAGGAAGGAGCCCGCCCTTGGTTTATTTATAGTGGTACAGATCAAAGGGCTATCAATAGGAGCTTCTGTGAAAAACAGATGGGGTGGAGTTAAGCAAGCCATTTGGCTCTAGCAGTTCAAACCCACTTCTAGGGCCTGCATTCAAACTCCAATGGTGAACCAACTGCAGGACAACCACATACTTAAAGCAATCTTGAACAATTTTTCATCATTGTGAATTCCTGAAGCCAGATTTCCCTGTCTAATAGCTCAACTGAGCCTGGTTTTATTGCAGGTCACAGGTAGCTCCCTGCAATGCTTTTTAACAGTTTGTAATAGCAGTGAAGTGTAATTTGTTAGTAATTCAAACGTGTACTTTAATTACCTTTATGCATATAAAAATGTACAATTGCAAACCTAAAACAAGTGATTATTCACTCATTCAAATGAATGAAAGAATATGGATTGACAGCCAAAATAGTTCTGAGGACCTTTGGGCTGTGTGAAAGCAGCATGGCTTCTGAACACTAGGTGGCTCTAGGCCCAGACGGAGTTTTTCCAGAACAGTCTATGTGACTGTGATGTTTTTACAGTTACATTCCTTATATGCCAGCATGGGTGGTTGTGTGTGTTGGTATGTAATTGCACATCTGCCCATTCCCTACTCCATTTTGAAAAATTGGGGCCAATTTCTTTTTCGTACCAGGGATTGAATTCAGGGAAACTCAACCACTGAGCCACAGTGGCCCCCCCTATTAGCCACCCCTATTTTGTATTTTATTTAAGGTAGGGTCTCACCGAGTTGCTTAGTACCCTTACTAAGTTGCTGAGGCTGGCTTTGAACTCTCAATCCTCCTATCTCAGCCTCCCCAGCCACTGTGATTACAGGCATGGGCAACTGCACCTGATTCTACTCCAATTTTAAAAAGTTCTTTCATGAGACGATAATGGTTATGTATGGGGCATTTTTTAAAAAATCCTTTCTTGGGAAATCAAGGCAATAACAACCTTATGTTCATTCTTAAAATGTTTGGTGAAATTTTTCTATCCAGGAGAATTCTAAAGAGTGGTTAGAAACCACTGTGCTGAATAGTCGAAATCTTTTTGCTGACAGAGCCTGGATTTTCTCCCTCAGTTCCCTGCCTGCTGTCATGGCCTTCCACACATGGCTTCTCCTGGTTTCTCCATCCCCACCGCCAATAGACACCAATGCCTGTCTTCTCTTCCCATGTGATTGTTGTCTTTCTTGTGGCTTTAGAGAGGCTTTCTGGGAGATGGAAGCATTTTACTTTTTTGCTTATACGTTTATTTTTACAAACATAACTGGTTCCCTCAGTGTACAAAAGAAGGAAGAACAAGAGTTATTGGGTTGACACAGAGGAGAAGAGTGAGCTGGGTGCTATATGTGGAACCCAGGAGACTGCACAGAGAGCAGGCCCAGACCTTTGCTCAGCTGCAGGGGCCCCTTCCCTGGTGTATTGTGAATCATGTCCCTGAAGGGAACCCAAGTTCAAGACCTGCTCTATTTGTTGGCATCATGACCTTAGCCTCAGTTTATCATCTGTAGAATGTACATAAGGCCTCCAGCCACCTCTGGAAGTTGGTGGTTAGATGCAAGACATCTAAGATCAGTGACCTTTCCCCCACTTTTTTTCCCTAGAGCCACAACTCCCAACAGGGGTGATTTTGCCCCTTGTGGGAACATTTGGTCATATCTGGAGACATTCTTCAGATGTCAAAAATGTTGGGAGAGGTTTGCTCTTGGCCTTAAGTAGATAGAAGCCTCAGACCTGCTAAACATCCTGCAATGTACAGACACCCCTCATGGCAGGAATGGCCTATCCCAAATTTTACAGTGCTGAGGTGGAGAAGTCTTGTTCTGAAGTCACAAGATAGTAGATGGTAGGACCCTGCAAAGATCTACATCAGCTATGAGGTATTTGCACTAAATCACATAATGTGAATATAGGTTTTTAGTGTTAAAGACATATCTCTATGAGTTTGTATGTCTAGAAAAAGTAAAAGAATGTACAGAGAAATACTTTGATAAAACACAATTTTTGTTTTCTTTGTAATTTTCTACATTTTTAATTTCTTTTCAATGGTGATCTGACGTTATTTTACAGTTAGAAAAGCAAGACAAATGGTAAAACCATTTTCCTTAATGTGAGGAGTTGGGTTGAATCATAACTAATTGTGGTCTGCCCTCTAGGTTGCTTGGGCCTTTCCAGCACCAAGTACATGTGGTTGGAGCAGATCATCACCTTGGATGGGTCCATCCCTTTGACCCTGGCAGCACACTGTGCTATCCTTCCCAATGTCAATTGACTGGGGATTCCATCTGGTCTTTCTCTGAGGAGACGGAGGCCTGCTTACTTTTATGAGAAGTAAATTAAACCTGATGTTTCAGGGTGTGGAGGAGAGCCACCCAGTGCTCTTGCTGCCTTCCCCTGCAGTTCCCTCACTACAGCCACACTGCACGCACATTCCCCTTGGCCCATGCTAGCAGGGGTACTGTCTCATACTACCTTCCCTTAAGTCTCCTGCTGTCCTGTCCCTTTAACCCATTCTTTGAACCCGAGGTTTGATGTCACTCTTCCCCTGAGCTAGAAGTGAGCCCTACTCAAGTGCATGTCCCCTGCTATCAATGCATGTGTCTTCCTTGTGGAGGTGATATGAGTCAGCAGCACACAGTGTGGGGATGCTCAGTGCAGGTGGGAGCATGACAGCCCTGCTTGCTGCCGTGAGCATAACAGCCAAGATCACTATGGCTTATTGAGAGCCCAGAATGCCAGCATTGGTGGGAACTGATCCAGAGGCCTTGGGCTAATGAGGAGTGCAGCATGAGCTGGGTGTGGTGGTGCACACCTGTAACCCCAGTGCCTCAGGAGACTGAGGCAGGAGGATCTCGAGTTCAAAGCCAGATTTAGCAACCTAGAGAGGTTCTAAACAACTCAGCAAGACCCTGTCTCTAAATAAACTATTAAAAGAGCTGAGAATGTGGCACAGTAAAAGTGCCCCTGGGTTCAGTCACTGGTACAAAAAAAAGTGTGGCATGTGGGTAGGAGAATGGTGGCCAGTGTCCATCTCTGCAAGGGCTGGTTCTGCACTGAAGTCTGGGTGGTAGTATCCACCGGCATTTACAGGACTATCTGAGAGGGTCAAGGGCCAAGGTGAAGATCAGAGAGGGAGACAGCCTTACCCACACCCAGTAGCCTTGGCAGAAAGGCCTGGTATTATTCCCCTGTACTACAAACTTTAAATCTACCCCAGGGGCCAGAGAGATGGAGATTTTAACATATTTCCTCACTGGGTTCTCTGAGCTCAGCTGCAGTAGCAGAAGGAACCATCCGCAGAACCAGCTTACCCATATCTGGCCTGGCTACTGTTGAACCATGACCATCTCTGTCTGAAGCCTTTTTCTCCAGTGTAAGTTGCCAGGATTTGCTATATTTATGTAAAATACATCAAAAACACATTGCTACAAAAAATATGGCTTTGAAGCCACTGTTCCTCCATAGCTTCCAACCGTACCCACTGTGCCTCTCTTCTTGTTCAGGCTGGAGGTTGGCCTCAGGTTAACCCAACAGTCTCTACCATCCCGGGGCAAGTTCTTACTTCAGATCACAGGCATCTAACAGGTCAGGACAGACCATGTAAGCACAATAAATTCCTCTGTGCTCATTGACCTTAAATATTCATGTTTAATTTTTTGTACAGAAAGTGTTTTTAATTAATTTGGGTTGGCTATGTTCCATTGGCCAAACCCAGCTTTAGAAGCAGAAAAGGGGAGGCTTGTCCTGACCAAATGGGAGGTGCTGCCACTACTGTGCATTGGTGTGGCTGTGCTGTAGTTAAGAACTGGGACCATCTTTGCTATCTGCCCTGAGGAACTACTTTTCTATCTGGCTGGATTGTTCTCTCTTTAGTTTGTTCGCATCTTATAAGCTTCTATTAAATGTTACCTAAGGAAAGACTGACATAGTCTGCAATTAAAACTATTGTTTATTCCCTCCAACCTGCACATCTATTGCTCTGCCATTTATTTGATCCCAATGCACTGGTCAAAGCACTGACCACAATATTACATTATCATGTCTGTAGTTTGTCTCACTAAGCAAAGAATGAGCTCCCCAGAATCAGGAACTTTGCCTCTCTGTACTGTCTTGCAAGATGGTGAATGAATGAATGAAGGAAGGAAGGAAGGAATTGTATGTCTGTAGGTCTGGCGAAGATTTGTCAGATAAGAATTTAAATTCCATATCTTCCAGCTTTGGATGTGCATTTTGAAAATGCCAGAGTGCCTATTCCAAATGTCCTTTGAGAAGTTGCACTCAGGTTCAAGGTGAGTTTCTAGATACAGTCCTGTGTATACTATGCAGTTTGACAATTGTGATATATGTGCTCCTACTTTCTGTTCCATCCTTGCTTGGTCAGTGAGTGTGCATGGCTCTGTTGGGAAATTGGCAACTTGGAGACTGGAAACTTGCCTTCCTCCTGGAGGAGAGATCTGTGCTTAGGATTGGGAATCTGCCTTTTTCTCTGAGACTTGCTCTTTTGCCTTGAGTAAGGGATGGATTTCTCTTTCCCAGCAGTTGTAAGGAAAAGACCAGTGAATTCTGTCATTACTAGTATCAAGTGTTTGGGTCCAGAAATGGTGGGAAAAAGATGAGACCCAGGAAATTCAAACATAGGCAAGAATTTTGGAGATATTCCTGTATTCTCCAACATATCCAGCAGCACCCAAAAGAACCTCTATTCCCAAAATTCAAGCTGCTCTGTAGCAGAAGAGAACACAGGGCTGAGATTCTCTAATAAGAAACAAAGCACGTGTGGGTGCAGGTCTTAAATGCAGTATGAGCAAAAGATATTGTAGTGACTAAGGACGTATCACCCTGTCGAGTTTCCCCAGGGAAGACACAACAAAATGACATTCTAATATGTTAACTGTACCTAAGGAGGATAAATACAGTCCAGATTCCTTTGGGAGTGGAAATGTAGGTCATTCAAGTGGTAGAGTGTAGGACACAGCTTGGAGAAATCTCCATACTTGGGTATTTGTATTGGCCCTATCCTGGCCATCTCAAGTACCTGCCTGTGGAGACCCTTCTACAGAAGTATTATCTACCTCAGACCGGAGATGATATTGTTTGTTATGTGGTGCACTTGCTGTTTCCCCCAAGGAGCCAGAATTAACAAATAGCTCCCTGATTTTCTGTATGGAATTGCCTGACATTCAGTACACCATATAATACTGAACACTCTGGTTGGGCCCATAGCGGACACTTTCATTGAAATATTTTATATCCATTTTATATATGTATATATATATATGTATATATATACACTCACACACATATGTATATATGTGTGTATATATATATAAATATGTGTATAGTCCTCAATCCAGGGGTGACACCAGATTACAGAAGAAGGTCCCTGGATAAACCCCTCAGTGGAAAAATTAATATCCAGTGCTTAAATATCCACCCTGGTCAGTCATGTCCAGGGGCATTAATATGAATGACCACCAGAGTTCCAATATCTAGTAACCTACTCCTGTCATTGTAGGTCCCCTGCAATTCTCCTCTAAACACATACACAAGGGGAAGGGTGAAGGACTTCCCAGATGTGATCACAGAAGAGGACTTGTCTGGATTGGTCTTCTCTGGCCTGCCCTCTTACCTGTGGGTTCCTCCTGATTAATGGCCATAGGGTCTGGTGTTCAGCCAAGTCACCATCTAAAAATGCTTCCTCTCTGGACCATTTTTTGGCTACAATCTTGGAAGTTTAGGACACATCAAGAAAACATCTTGGTCTCTTGAGCATCTCCCTTAATGTGAGCTAGATAAGGGACTGTCTCTAGCATATGTGCCTGGTTACCAGAATGCAAGTTCTTTTGGGTTCTAATGAAAAAAAATTGAGGCCACTTCTTCAAAGTTTAGTTCACTGGGCCTCTTCCTATATAGGGCTCACCGGGTGCCCTTTGGGGTACTGACTTTTTATCTTCATACTATATAAAAGTATGCAAACACAGAGGGCCTTTCAACCCCTTAGGAAGTCATCAATGCAGCCAAGGGCCTTGGTTTAGGAGACAGATTTGGCTTCAGAATTTCTATTTTCTTACCATTACTGTGACCCAGCGGAAGTCATTGTGCCTTTCAGGTTTTCCCAACACACCCAATGGGGATCATATTGGTACCCTCTTCCTGGAGAGATAATACAGTATAAAAGAGTTGAAACCCATACAATTCATGTTTTGGTGTCAACCATTTAGAAAATCATGAAACTTGGAAAGTTGAGAATTATAATGGGGAGAAACACCAAGGAATAACCTCTAGCAGGTCTTGGTTCTAGCAGGATGATCTTGGACAAGTCACTTCTCTGAGACTAACTTTCCTTTCTGTATCAGCATGATGCTTACTGAAATCAAATGAACTTTAGTTGTGGTCATCTTTTGACAATAAACTTTGCACTGTTTTCCCACAATGTTTAGAGTTAGATGGATGGTGCACAGCATAATAATGGGTCCCAACAGTAGGCAATGACTCAATTCTTAACAAGAGTGTGCCATAAAATTGAAGGGATACAGCCGCTCTATCAGAAATTATAGTTAACTCAAGCAAAGTTCCATAGCCTAGGTAGCTTAATAACAACATTCATTTATTTTAGCAATTCTGGAGAATGGAAGGGGTCCCACAGTAAATATTTCTCTTTCAAGAGACTCCCATTACCCTGAGGACTTAACTCAAAGTCTTATTTTCCTCTTAAAAGGTCCAAAACAAAAGGTCATTAATCAATTTTCCAGGTTTTGAGAATAGTAAGAACTGAAACTTCAGGGATTTTTTTCTATCTATTAATATAAAGGATATTGTGGCCCTTTTTCCTTCTAGAATGGGATCTGGGTATTGCATTTGTCAGGTCCCTTCAGGTTTCTTTATCTGGAAACTTTTTAATAGCCCTCCTTGGTCTTTAATAAAATGAACATTGTTGAAGCCAATAGTCCATCTCACTTCTTGTCTTTTATTTTTTTAATTGACTTGCCTTTTGGCTTGCAGTTCTTTGCATTTCAGTATCCATACAGACTGTGCAATGAGCAGCATAGTCAGGCTACAGAAAGAGTTCTGTCAGTCCCCTAGATCCCCAGACATCTCCTTTGCAACCACACTGCCCACCCAGGCAAAATCCCTGGCATATATAATCTATTCTTCTCCACAATACTTTGCAACTTTGGAGAAAACAAATGGAAACAGAGTATGTAAAATTTTGAGACTGACTGCTTTCACTTAGCAAAACACCTCTGAGATTCATCCAAGTTGTATTTTTCAATAATTTGTCCCTTTTCCTTGCTGATTCATCATGAATGTATATCACCATTTGTTTATCCATTCAACAGTTGCAGGACATTTGGGGTTGTTTCTAATTTGGGGTGATTAAGAACAGAGCCAACTATTTTTATGAATGTAAGTTTTATTTTTCTAGGATAAATAGCTGGGAGTGAGATTTGCTGGGTTCTCTGGTGAGTATGTTTGACTTTTGAAGACACTGCCAAACCGGTCATTTTGATCATTACTCAGGATGCAGCCAAGGGGGGTGATCTCTTTATGGGGAGAACTACATTTAATAACCAACTGCTTGAGCAAAATGCACAGACCATGAGATGAGGGAGGGAATCAAAGCCTTTTTGAGCTGATTTTGATGGAAGCATTTTCAATGGTCATTAATGCCAGATGCCTACAGATGGCAGGGAACGTTGAAGGTCCATTGATTACCTTGACTATCAATCCACTGTGGAGTTGCTTTTGCAATAAAAGTTTGACCATGGTCAGACAGCAAATTGTCCAGAAAACCAACATGTGACGAGTTGACAGACTGAACTGAAATGACTATCCCAAACCTAAAAAAGTATCAATGATGATAAAACACTAACCCTATCCTGAGAAGAGTCAGGAAGGGTGTAAACTCCAAAGTCATCAGACTGCGAGGAGAGAATTGTAACACCTTTGAGCAGGAGCCACATTCTGGCACTCATGGCAGCATCTGCTTCCCTTTTTGCTAGTAGATGTGTTGTCATATCTGGGTGTGATGACAGATTCAAGTGGCAATAGAGTAACAGCCAGAGCAATGCAGACGCAGTGAGCTACATGATTCTGATTACTCCAATCAGAGATCAGGCCCTTCCTGTGAGTTTATGCACATGGGAAAGGTTTAGCAGGCAGTTGTGATTTGTTTTTGCCATCCACAGGGATGCATGGAGGGATGTCTTTAATCTGCCAGACTTTAGTTTTTCAGAGTGGCAGCCCAAATAGGTCATTCATGACCACCCAAGAGTCTGTCAAAATGTAGGAAAGTTCATCAAGTGGAGTATTGGCCAGAGCTCTGTGAAGGGCCTTGAAGTCTCTCTGCTGAGCATGTGTACCATGAATGGTGTTGGTTCTGCAGAGCTGGTACGGTGGAAACCATCAAGTCTGAGCTTAGCCAAACTATGATTAGGGTTCAGGGGAATCTTTGTGATTTGAGAGCCCTCATTGAGCTAGTGAAACTGACAGGTGACATGCAGAAGTGAGCAGGGGGAACACCCTACTCCATGTTAGGATAGCTCCAAATTAGACTAGAATTAGCTCAAATGAAGAGAGACTTTTGTTGTAAACATTACTGTAATCTCAAATTTTAAAAGGATTTAATATAAAACTCAGTAAAGGTTTGGGTGAAATTCAAAAAATATTTAAGTTTATAAAAGAGTTTCAAAAGAAAGTAAAACTTGTGAATTATTTCATATGTGATAGCTGATAAAGTTATGGGTCTTGTGCAGCTTAAATAGATATGAAGGATATATTACTATTATTATAGACATTATGCTTCTTGGTTCAAAGCCATTATATAAACCGAGTATTGATTTTTTTCTCTTGCTAATTTGTCTTATGTTTTCCTTGTAAAACTTTTTTCATATGTAGAATTTTATTTATTTATTTATTTTTATTTATTTTAATTTTTACAGACTTCATTTTGATTCATTGTACACACATGGGGTACAAATTTTCATTTCTATGGTTGTGCATGATGTACACTCATCCCATTCTTGTTAGTCATACCTGTACATAGGGTAATGATGTCTTTGTCATTCCATCATGTTTCATACCCCCGCCCCTCCCCCTCCCATTTCCCTCTACATAATCTAAAATTCCTCCATTCTTCTCATCCTCCACCCCTATTAGTGTTTTGCAGAAGTACTACCCTAATAGAAAAGCCTGAGTTGATTAAAGACAATAAGCCATCACCTACAGGACAGACAGGATATGATTTTTACTCCCAGCACTAATATTAACCCTAATTAAATGGAAGCCACCAACATGAGCTTTGTCTCAGAGCCTCCTAATGGCCAGGAGAATAACATGACTGCCCACAGTTCTCACTTTTCCTTCCTGGTGTCAGCACACCCCAATCAATATCCACAGAAAGGACCAAGACACCATGGCTCCTGGGCATAGCTTCTAGAATCCCCTAAAGTAGGATGGCAGCCTGGAGTGTCCTGTGGTTGCTGGGCTTTTGCTGATAATGCCATGATCCACAGTTCTGGAAGTTGACTCTCCAGGGACCACTGATATCAGCTTGGCCTCCAGCAGCACTTCCTTGTCTTCAGCCTGGACCAGCCTCATTGCTACAACATGTACCCACAGGCTCCATGTCTTATTTTTGCAACTGCAGATTCTACCATGGCTCTACACATGGGCACCTACTGCATCACCCATGTCAGTCTGGATGTGGACAGCAGCAACATATGCAAGGGCAACCTGGTCAACTGGGTGGCCCGGATATCCCCATGGTGCCCACGCTTGTCCAGGCAGCAAACACATACTGAATGTCATGCACCATTCCTACCTTCCTAGAATTGACATTCTAGTGGGTCAGGAAGGATGGATGGGAATAAAGAGAGCAGTCAGTGCTAAGGCTCTGACCTGAAAGGAGGAGGGGATCAGGGTACCCAGCCCCCATTTGGGAGTGGCTCTGTAGGTTGGGGGTTGCAATACAGAACCCAAGATTAAGGAGCAGACCTTTGGGGAGATGAGGCATTGAAAGTGTCTGTGGGGCAGACTGCATTCTATGGAACTTGATTTTCTTGAGGATTTAGATGGGTTACTGGAGATTGGAGCAGAGGAGGCAGACATGACTTTTGGCATCACTGTGAGAGATAGGATGCTTCAGGGGAAGGAAGGAAACTTGTTAGGAGTCTGCTGTTGCAGCCAGTAGAGAGAGGGCCATAGGAGGCTGGTGGCCATGAAGGAGGGTTAGGGTGAGTCTGGATGGCATTTTAACAGGGAACAGAGAGGTCTGCTCACAGAATGTGTGTGGACATGAAATATGGAGACTTATCCTCTGGGAGTCCAGGTACAGATGGGGCATTTTCAACCTTCAATGAAACTGGGTCAGGTGCTCCACTACACCCCAGGCTCCACTGATGCTCTGGAGGCCAGCTTTTATGGGGGTCATTGGGCATTCATCTGCTTTACCCTGTGTCTGAGTACCACCTGGACTGTGGCCCCAAGTGTCATGTCCTCTACTTGTTCAGCCTGTGCCAGTCACCACAGCAGCCTGCAGCCCAGCACTGACATGGCACATAGTAGGAAACTGGGCATCCAGACTTCTCTTCTCTTGGTAGTTGGGACTAGAGTGTGTCTGTCCCCAGGTTGATTGGTCCTCTTACCTCTGAGTATGTGGGTATGTGGCTCCCCATGGGGCAAAGGGAGATGAAGGCAGGTGTTGTAAGAGAATGAGGTAAGGGGTAATAGGGAAGACCTCTCCTCATTACATGGTGGTCACCCCATGAAGCAGGAGAAAATGTGGTCCCCCAAAACCAGCTGAACCCCTGGGCTCAGAGACAAGAAGAAAGCTAAGTAAAACAGGAAACAGCTTATTTAGTTGGGTTCCTGGGAACTTCAAGTGCATCCATACACATTGTTATTTTCCAAGGCAAGGAGGGCCACAGCAGGGGATATCCTAGTCTCTGGTCACACCACTATTATGTGGAAATGTAGGGTTTAATCTTTGGTTTCTTTAACCTGTGGCAGTTCCTATTGATCTTACCTTGGAACCAATGGTGGGGACACAGTTTTGAGGGGCTCAAAATAGTTGATCTTTTGGAAAATGATCAAGTGACTACATGAGAGTCCAGGCATTCGATGATGGTGTCACCTAGTTTTTCCATCCTTCTTTGAAGACCCTCACAAGTTCTATAGTCCTTTTCAGGTACAAAATGAAGTTGGCCCATCAGGAGATGGAGCCCTAATGCCAGATTTTATCTGCCTCTCAAGAACTGGACATTCTCTCAGTGATTTTCCTGAAAATCAAGATGGTGACACTTCAATTGCATGCTCTGCACAGTGGTGAGGGCCTCAGCCAGTGTCCAGCCTGCTTGCAGCTGTGGTATTCTGCACACCTGTACTTTCTATAATAGATTTGACATCTCTATGTTTTACCTTTTCCAAAGGTATGCACATGGAATTTTTGAGTCCTTAATGCTACCGCTCAATCTCCCCTCCAGTAGCTCTTCCATGTGATGCTCTCAATTAGACCTTACTGTGAACATTGTATGTTTTCCTTTCAGTGTGGTTCAATAGCATTTATGTAATTACCATCCAGATACTTTTGATTCTTTAAAATATGAACCTTTTACTCTTTTGTTTTCTGAGCTATAGGTCTAATTCATGATTTTTTTTTTATCTCAGTAGCTATGAAACTTTGAGCAAGTGCGTGAATCTCAGCTTCAGCTTCCTCTTCCTGTAAAATATTAATAGATTCTGATAGGAATTGGAAGAGCTAATACACAGACAAAGAACTTAAAACAGAGGTGAGCCACAATTGACCCAATCCATACCATCTGTTGTGATGCTGGCATGCTTCAGGACTTTCAGTATTGGGAGGACAGCAGGGTGCTGGGCAGTGAACATCAAGGAGAAGAGGTCTCTGGGTGGGCACCCAGGCATCTGCCCACATGCCTGCCAGCCTCCTCTCACTGTCCCCATCTTCTCCCTGCATTGCTATTTTTCCTGATCCCCATGTTCCAACTCTTTCCCTTTCTTTTTTAGCTACTAAAATATAGAGAAGTAAAATTAGTACTGAAGCTCAACAAAATTTCATTTATGTATTGAATCTTTAAGTCACTTTAACAACTTACAGCAAGTGTTAACTTGAGTTTTCAGCTCTTAACATCTATCCAGCCTCTGGGCAGACAAGGCAAGTTTCCAGCACAGCCCAGATCTCAGGAGCTCATGTTGAGCACTAGCTGAGCATGGGTTCAGGAGAACCTCATGGCTGCCCTGCCACACAGAGATTCTTGGTAGAGAACAGGAGGATAGTGTGTGTTCTCATTGCCTTCCCAGGTTCATTGATTTATCTTCTTTATTTTTTTGGAGTAAATACATTTATTGATACCCATTTTATATATAGTTCAATGAGATCTATAAATATAAAAGCATTTTTCTTTTGGATATCACCATGGTCCATGTAAATATTCAACAGTCAGAATTACCTGCAAGAAGTGCTCCAAGTCATCCTGTTAGGTTTACAGACCTGAATATATATATTTCATTAAACAGTGGCACTTAAGTACTCAAGAGGTCCAGTGGCTTTGGGACATATGACTACTGGGCATGTGGAGTAAAAATAATGTGTAAATTTAAATCAATAGAAAGAGTATCAACCACTGACAAAAATAAACAATTACAAATTAATATCCTAGGTAAAGAAAGTACTATAGTTGACACTTGGTGTCGGAATACTGGAGACAAGGTATGACACATGTGGCAAGGCATGCTCTCTCCAGCCCCCAGTGGAGTTCACCAGTGCCTTAGTGTCATTAGTGATCAACAAACATCAATTCTTAAAGAATCTAGATAGCTTAGAGTAAAAGGTATGGAGAGGCTGATATCAAGATTAAAGAAAAGTGGATTAAATATTTCAGTGACATAATGAGTTTCTCCCCTAGAAGGGGACTGTGGGGAAAAAATTATTTAAACTCCCTTTGTAACATTGTGCATGATCATTTATCAAACACAGGAGAAAAACTTATCAATCTGGTACTCAAAACACAGGTGTAAAAATTTTCTTCTGCTTCCAAGTTTTTTCCTCAATACTTCCCAGGAAATGTGCAGCCACTGTTGAGCCTTGCTCTCCACCTGATACAGCACAAAATTTTCTCTCATTTCTTCAGTAATAATCATAGGAATGTCTTTTGCTGTAGTCAGACGATGCGTCCTCTGAGTTAGCAAGGGAGTGCATTTCAAAGGTCTTAGAGGTGCAATGTCCAAAACTGAGATCAGAGAGGCAGTGTTAGAACTTAAGCAAAGCAGGGTTTAGAGACTACTCAAATAAAAACCTAAAGGAAGCATATAAAAATTCAGTTTTTCTATTATCTCAGCTGGAATTGATGGCAACATTTCCTGATATGATGGATAAATGGTGTGATCTCCAGGTCCAAAATATCCCAACTACTTAAAGTAGGACCCAAAAGAGGAGAAAGACACTCTTGAGTTCTGTGGTGTCTAGAATTCTTTTTTGCCATTTTTTAAAAAAGAAATAGTAGCTTCAGTTATACTGCTAGATGAAGGGGTTTTCATCCAAAGGAGAAACTCTACTCTCTAGTGGGACAGGTACCAGACTCCCACAGGCAGCAACTCCTGTGCCTACAGCGCATGGCATCTGACCCTGGAGTGAAGAGTGAGCCGGCATCGAGCCCCAATGCTGGAGTTCAGACTAGATGGCATTTCGAGGTGTGCCATTGTGTGCCAATGCTTTCAGGCACTGGTCTAGTGACTACAGCTCCTATGAGCAGTCACACCCACCTCAAAACCTCATGAATTGCTTTTCGGAAACAGTGGAAGTTGTAGTCTATTAAACCTTTTTGTTCAAAGCTCTCTTCCCTAAGAATGCAGACCAGTGCCAAAAATTTAGTCACTTCCTTTAAAAAAAAGGACTGTTGTATTATTCAGCTTAATAATTGCCATAGATTCTTTGTCATAAGCACTTCCACTTCCATCTTCTTTGAACCCATATGTACAAGACACATTGATTACAACATCAATCATGTCACAGCAAAGTTCATAAGACTGCATATCCACAGGGGAACTGTCTGTTGCAATGTAGATTTTGCTGACAACATCAAAGAGAAAAGCTTTTTCAATACCTGAATTTGATATAAAGATATTTAATAGGTTTTCCAGGGTTGGCAGTTGTGGAATGAGTTTCTGCACCACCTTACTAAAGGCTTCAAATATTGAGTGGTCATAGAGACTAGTCAAATAAAAGCTAAGATGGAGTTTTTCTAGCCCAGTATCTGCAAGGTCATCATTGGCCCTCTGATCAATGTCCCTCTGTGTTTCTATTTTGTGATAATCACACGGATCATCAGCTTTGTGAATAAAAAACTCAAAATTTATGTCTGGGTTAACTTTGTAGGCTTTAGAATCAGAATGTGACATCTTGTTAAAGACTCCATGTAGTCATCCTGTGCATCAATGACATATATCAGTGCTCCTGTTCCCCTGTAGATCATCTCGTTGTCAAAGGTTGAGTCAAAAAAGTCCATTTGCCCAGGAAAATCCCAAATCTGGAAATTCACAAAGGAGCTATTGGAAATGTCGTCATTATAAATCTTGTTGGTACGCTCCAAAAAGAGGGTCTCATTGGGCGACATCTTATGAAACACCACCTTCTGGATGCAGGACTTGCCACTGCGCCTCAGCCCCATGAGCAGGCAGAATCCTAGACTTGGAGCTGTCAGCACCACCCCCGACCGGGCCACAGCCGCCGCCACCTCCCCACCCAACCACGCCAGCCGCCGCCTCCTCTTCCTCCTCCTCCACGCGGTAGCGGAAGTCCTTTGGGAACAAATCCACGGCGCCCTAACAACCGGCGAGGGGCGTCTCCTCCTCCCTGTACTGCAGGGACATGGTGCTGGACCGCCGCCGCCAGCGTCCTGACAGGCCAGGCCAGGCAGCCCCCGCCCCCGCAGCCCCCGCCCGACTTATCTTTTTTTTTTTTTTTTTGGTACTGGGGATGGAACCCAGGGGCACTCCACCACTGAGCCACATCCCCAGCCCTATTTTGTATTTTATTTAGAGACAGGGTCTCACTGAGTTGCTTAGGGCCTCACTAAGTTGCTGAATCTGGCTTTGAACTCGCGATCTTCCTGCCTCAGCCTCCCAAGTGCTGGGATTACAGGCGTTTGCCACCACGCCGGGCGACAACTTATCTTCTTTTCGGGAAGAATTTAGTAGAATAACAGGGAAAAGTCCAGAGAAAATTTTAGGATTTTTTTGCAGTTGGATTTCTGGTCAATACAGATTTGTCCTTGTGAGCAGGTGTACATAAAAAAGCTTCACCAGTATAATGGAGATGTCAAGAGTTCTTTAACAATGGCCCTGTTTGGTAGGGGAAATCCCCACAGTGATGTCTACTCCATGTGAAATATCTGCTCTGTTTATTCATTTGCATGCACAGTTTGGAGGCACATGCAACTTTAATTTTGTGTGCAGTAAAAAGTAAAACACTAGGAATGACATTTACCCACTATGAGCTGACATTGATGTTGATGCTGGGGAAGGTTTTGTTCTTCCTAAAGCTTGCCTAGACCTTAAGACAGCTATCTCCTGGAGGAAGACGGGATCTGTGCCCCATCTCATTTGTAACTGATGCCCTACATTCAGTTTGAAATGGGGTGAGGCTGGGATCAAAATGCAAGACTTTCAAGTCACCTGTGACTGCTGTGAAAGGTGTGGCATTCAACCTGGCCGTATCTGCATGATTCATCACAGGAGTCCAAGCCAGAATCAGGAGGCTTCATTCTCAGAGTTGCATAAAACATCCACACCCCATACCCATCAGCTCTGGTCATGCAGAAGCACTGCTCCTATATGACTGGACTCCTGGAACTTGGTTTCTTCAAGTTTTTTGTCTCATCCTGTCAATAGATATTCTGTAAATATTTGAGATAGCAGTTCCTTACTTAAAGAACCTGCAGCACAGTTCACAGAAAAATGCAATGCTCC
>JAJEJO010004241.1:74588-134900 GCA_020662805.1 Glaucomys volans
AAAAATGCAATGCTCCAGCCGGGTTAGCTCAGTGGTGGAGCATGTACTCAGCAGGCATGAGCCCTGGTTTTCATCCCCATGGAAAGAGAGAGGGATGTGGTGTTTGGTGCCACTTCCTCAACATGGTTAGCAGACTCAGATTGCAAAAATGATTCCTCTCCAGACATGCCTCTGGGTCTCGAGTCAATGGCCCATCAACCAGGTCCTGGCAAGTGCCAGTGCCTCATTCAGATCCTCTAGCTACAGGAGAGGCTCCTCTCAAGTCCTCCAGTGTTTGAAAGTCAGTTGCAACTAGTGAAAGGAGATCAACAAAAAAGAAACCTGGAGTTTGACCCCACGTCTCAGTGACTCTGGCCCTGCCAATGAAGCACAGGCATCATCAGGTGTTGGAAGCACCTAATCAAAAAGTTTTTGTTGGCTACACATGCACAGGCCTCGATGAAGATTTAGACATGAGGGTCCCATCACCATCTGGAGTTCTCTTGATGTAGGATAGATGAGGCTGGACACATGAAGAATTTTCAGGAAGCAGGGGTATTTAAGCTGTGGTGGTTCGGAAGGCTTAACACAGAAAAATCTTTGAGATTTATTCTCAGTGGGTGATTACATGACAGTTACTTCTATTTCCATATTCTTAGGTTGAACAGAGATTTCACTTGCTTTTACCAAACAAAACAGAAATAGTATTTTTTGCACAGTAACAAGTTTGATTGTAAACCTAGCTTTTACAAGGAAGAGGAAGCTATAAACCACAATGAGCTCTCTGCAGAAAACCTGATGACTTTCTTTGTAAAAATTTTGTGGACAAGGAGAGAAACTGGTAGGATTATGGCAAGGGTCTTTTGGGGGTCTACCTCACTCTCCCACCACAAAAGTACCCAAATCATGCGTGGACTAGAAGACAAGTCCTGGGCAATCGTGGGTGAGTCACATCAGGATAGGAGTTAAAATTCCTGGTGTATCATCCCTAAAGAAAGGGGGACTGTAAAAACACCATGTCCCTGAATTCCACCTTTTCTGTTCTCAAAATGCCTAGCCATGTTAAACAAACAGTAAGAGTAGGCCTGGGTGGGGAAGTCCAGACACACGCTATGTTGAAGGGCTTGGGCTTCTCCTGTGCACACTGGGAATGAGGGCAGGCTAGTGTTATCTGTGTAAGCCACTTCCTTGCGTGTACTGCAGGACAGTAGCTCCTTGGGGTGCTGATCAGACAAGCAAACCTAGCAAGCTAATGCTGAAGATGTCACTTACATATAAGGCACCTCTCTGACTGGGGATAGGTGGGGAATGGAGGACACCCAAGGATACTTGTCATATGTCCACCAGCCATCACTGTACAAAATGCCATGAGGGAGGCAGGCACACTTGGCCATGCACCATGAGGGATGGAGGAGCTCCCTGTCAGCCTGTGGCCACTGAACTCTCCTTGGAGAGGCTGCTGATCCCTTACAAGCTTTCTCCAATAAGCCACACATCTCCTGTGCTCTCTCCAGGCACTTCCTTTGACTTTGTCATTATGTGCTCCACTGCCCAAGCACAATTGGGCTGTGGATGTGACACCTGGACTGCTGCCCTTGCTTGTCCCCAGGAGCAAGAGGGAAGACAATTGTGTTCTTTGATGAAATGGTAGGACCTACAGTTTACGTCTGGGATTAAAGACACAGACTTCCATGCATACCTATGTTTACAGCAGCACATTCCACAAGAGTCAAGTTCTGCCACCAGCCCAGTGCCCGTCAATACACAAATGGATAATGAAAATGTGGCACATATACAGGATGGAGTTATGCTCAGTCATGAAGAATGAAATCAGGACACTTGCTGATAAATGGATGGAACTGGAGAACACGCGAAGTGAAACAGCCCACACTCAGAAAGTCAAGGGTTGAATGTTTTCTCTCATATGCAAAAGTACAAAGAAAAAGAATAAAAATGATTATCTGGTAAAAGAGAAGGGAAAGGAGGAGAGTAGAAATGGGAAACACAGGAGAGGCGGCAAGGATAGGAGAAGAACTGGGGAATTAAGTCAACCAATTATATGAGAGGCATGTGTGAACAAATCACAATGCATTCCAATTTTATTTATAACTCAATGCACCAATTTACATAAATAAATAGAAGACAGATCAGTAAAGTCGAGGAAGAGGTGGGGGGAGGGAGTGGGGAGGAAAGGGGGTGGCACTGGGGTTTGAAATGGAGGAAACTATGTTATAGGCATTTATGGGTGAGCCAAAATGAAACCCACTATTGTGCATAACTATAATATACTAAAAATAAAAATAATAAATATAGAGATGCAGATTTTTAAGCAAGGACAGGGGATGGGGCTCAGAATCAATGTGGTGAAGTTTAGGGGAGGCCTGAACAATGGAACTCCAGGATTACAGCTGAGTTAGAAAGCCACCCCCTTCCACCACCTGTGAGTCCCACATAAGTGGGACTGTTCAGCCACCAGAGCCAAGGGAGGCACCATGGTGACTTCAAGCACAGGTCAGATTTTCAACCCTGCACTTACTGGTAATTTTGTCTTGGACAAATTAATTAACCATAATTAAAGAGTGTACCTGAGCTTCATTGCTAGAAGGAGCTGATGGTACTGTAATGTGCTAGCACAGCAATGCATGTGGAATCGCCAAGTGAATGGCAGGTGGCAGTCAGAAGGCAGTCACATGGGGCAGACCTCAGGCCAAAGGAAAGAACAGGATCTGCACAGCAGCAAGCAAGACAACCACACAGGGTCCTGCAAGGACAGCACATTGAGGCTGTCAGGCCTGCCTCCTCAAACATGAGCAAGCCGTCCTGCTTACATCTCCATGAAGGTCAGCAGCCTGCAAAACTCACCAAAACTGGAGTCTGCACCCCAAAGCGTTCGAGTGTGGGGAGGAAGCTCCCTCCCCAGACCAGGTGACCATGGGTATTAAAATACAAATGGTGATGGAGGACTTCCTGGGCACTTGCCACATTCTGTGCAAACCCTTCAGCACCTACTAAGTGCCCACTCAGTTCAAGGCACCTGGGGTTCCATAGTGAGAAGAGTACAGATGTCTCCAACTCAGTTATTGGGATTGGACCCAGCACCACAATGTAGGTAGATAGGTAGATGAGTGATGACTGATAGATTATGGATAGATACTGACAGATGATAGATGACAGATTGATAGATGAGAGGAGAGTGATAGATGATGGTTAGATAATAGATGATAGATGACTAAGACACAGAGGGTAGATGGTACCACAGCTTTCCTTCCTTCCAGTTGCTTAGCCTAGGCCTCTGGGGTCCCTTCCCACCCTTCCTCTTTATGGAACCTCACATCCTCTCATCAGCTAATCCTGGTGGCTGCTTCCACATCTTTTCTGGAACTGGCCCTACCTGCCATCTCACCACTGCCCTGGCCCAGGCCACCCCTTCTGCCCCAGGATCCTGCTGTGGCCCCTGCCAGAAGCCCTGCCTCTCTGCACTGCCCTGGGTGTCTTCCACCAGGGCAGCAGGTGTCACTGCCAGAACCCAGAGGATAGCCTGTGGTCCTGCTCCTCAGACTCCTCCTGGGGCTCCACTTATCCCCATCCAGGGTCCTACAGACCCCCTCTCCTTCCTTTCCTTCAATCCACCCTGGTTTGACAGCAATCCTACTGCTCCTCAGGCTGCCACAGCTTGGAGACCTTTTCCTGGGATCTCCCTTTTCTCAGAAGGCCCACATTCTCTCACTCCTTCCCATTGTCAGTGAGGCCACCCCTGGTAGTCCCCTTGAGAACCACATTCCCCCTACCCTTCCCTGCATTGTTGTTTCCCCATGATTCCTAGCACCCTCTAATCCACACATGTACATTGCCAGGGCCATCTGTCACCCCCCACTGCATCTGTACATGTACAGCAAAACTTGCTCACAGTAGGTGCTCCATAAATGCGCATGGGAGGAAGCATGACTCTTGTGGGACAGGCTCTGATAAGTAGTTTTTATTACTTAAACCTGCATAATGATATAAAATGCACACTCAGTCACTGTGGCAGTGCCTCAAAACATTAACCAGGACTACCATGTAACACAGCAATTTCCATCCTAGGTACATCCAGGAGAATTGGAAATGTACATTCACATAAAAACTCAACATCAATGTCCAGAGCAGCATGTTTCACAATGGCCAAGAGGTGGAAAAGCCCGCCTGTCCATCAGTGAATTAATGGATTAAAAATGCAATATATTTATGGATTGAAATGGCATTTGACCCTGAAAAGGAATGAGGCACTGATACATGGAACAACTTGGATCACCTAGAAAGCATCCTAAGGGAAGGCAGGGGCGTAGTTCAGGAACCGAGCACTTGCCTAGCACTTGAGGGCCCTGGCTCCACTGGGCACTGAGAAAACTAGGCATTAAAACATGCTGAGTGCCATAAGCCAGTCACAAAAGTCCCCAGAATACTTAACTCAATTTAAGTGACCTGTCCACAATAGGCAAAGCCACAGGGACAGAGAGTGGATTAAAGTGTCCAGGGACTGCCCAGGGTGCAGGGCTTGCTGCAACAGCGGTGGTCCTGCAGCTCCCTGAGAAAACACTGAACAAATCAAAGCTCACACTTCAACAGGGTAGGAATGGTGAACTTTATCTTGTTTATTCCAAAAAAAAAAAAAGAAGAAGAAGAAGATGAAGCAGGGTGCCATGGTGCACATTTGTCATCCCAGTAACTCCAGAGACTGAGGCAGGAGGATTGAGAGTTCAAAGCCAGTGTCAGCTACTTAGCAAGGCCCTAAGCTGTGGAGAGCAGTGACAGAGGATAGGAGAGCAGTGACTGAGATTGGGTGTCTCTGATGACCTAATGGCTGTGGCATGCCTGGTGCCTGGGAATGTGTCTGTGCAAGGGCACAGGATGCTTAGCAGCTGTGGCAATGGCCTGCATGAGGAGGCTCTGTGCAAGAGTCCTATCAGCTCTGACCTTGATCTTAGGCACACAGCTCCTGGGAATAGAGGGATGCTTTTGCTAGACAACCAACAAAAGGGTTGGAGATGTGGCTAAATGGTTAAGCACCCCTGGGTTCAATCACCAGTACCAAAAAGAAAAAACTAAAAAACCTTGTAAAATGTGCTTTAAGTGACTCTGTTTCACAGATGAACAGACAAACTTTAGGGACCTGCTCAGCTTTGATGCTTGGCAACCTGGCATATCTACATTGTGGCAGCAGAGGCTGAGCTTGGTCAGGCTCCCTCCCAGGCCTGAAGGAATCTGAATGTCCTCTGTAGAAGGGATGCTGAGCAGCCTCATTCCAGGAGGCCTCTCAGCTGCCTCCCAGGCTTGTGCTGCCAGGCCATTGTTCCTCTACCTCCTCTGCTTCTGTGGACAGCAGTCCTCTGCAGCCTCACCCGCCTCTGCCCAATGGTCTGCAGCTCCAGCGAGATGCAAGCTGCTGCTTGACTGCAGTAGGGGATTGACTCCTGCCAGCAGAGCAACCTGCTGCTGTGCCATCTGTTGCTGGACCCCAGCTCTTGTTATCCTACAGGATGAGGACACAATGCTTACTGCTCACTGTTTTTGTGTCCTGTGTACAGGACAGTCTCTCTGATTCCATGTGGTGTAACAACCCCTTACAGCCCATGCTGAGGAAAGCAACTGCCCAGTTGCAGCTGCCAGGTGCTCCACACAGCCCCAACGGCAATCACACTGCTGCAGTGGGCACACTGAAAAGGAGATGCAGAGAGAAATTTGTGTTCCCAGGTCCCACCACTGAGGGAGCCAGATCCTGTGGCAGGTGGTCTGACTCAAGTCAGAGAAAGTGAAATCTGTCTGGCATGTTATGTGGCATGACGGGAACTTAAAGCCTCAGCAACTTAGCAAGGCCCTCAGCAACTTCGGGAGACCCTGTCTCAAGGGCTAGGGATGTGGCTCAGTGGTTAAGTGCCCCTGTATTCAATCCCCAGTACTAGAAGAAAAAAAAAAAGGAATTTAGATGGATTATTTTATCTCATCATTTCAATTCACCTGGCATCATCTCATCTTTGAAAGAATGCAGATGAGGCCCAGGTGGACAAGGATCCTGTCCCAGCTCACAGATTGCTGTCCAAGGTGCACAGGAGTGAGTATTCCACCAGAACGAGGTCTTTTGGGGCAGGGGGCAGTGGAGTCCCACGAAAGGAAAAGCAACTCCTCATCCAACCCAGCTTTGGAAGGTCCCTCAGGTCTATTTTACGGATTTCCCAGGCGGTCATGGGAATTGGGTAAAAGCGTATTGCCTGGGACCAGAAATGGTTCTGATGCCACCTCTCTCGTTAACCGGCTGTGAGAGCTGAGAGAAGCTCGCCTGTTCCCTCCCTGACCTCTCCCCTCCTATCAGAAGGGACTCTCAGGAGATGGCAGGTAGAGGGGCTAATGTGTGTAGCCATCAAGGGCCTGCAGGATCTGAATCAGCCAAAGGGCCCAGGATGGCTTTGACCACGCCCACGCTAAGCCACGCTCTTGCCCGCTTTGCGCAGGCTGATTCTTGAGGGACTGGAGATGGAACCCAGGGCTCCCACAGGCTGGGCAAGTGCGCCATCCCACACCCAAGCCAGGGCCTAGCCCAGTTCCTACTGAGTCAATGTCAAACCCAATCTGATTTAAGAGGCCACAACCTTAGAAGGAGGAATACTGTTTGGGGCCCCAGGGCTGCAAAAGCCCAGTGTACTGTGAACCTGGAGGACTGGATGCAGAGGCTCTGGATGTTCTATGACTCATGCATTCCTCAGTGGCAGCTGTGGGACAGAGTGGAGGGCCCCAGGGCACCTGCAAGCAGGCACAGGCAGAACAGGTGTGTGCCCGCTGCACAGGGACAGCTCTCCGGTGTTTAGAGGATGACCCTTTCCTGTACAACCTAGGGCGATTGGCTTGATCCCCGCCCAAGTTGGAGACCAGGAGATGGTCAGCTCCCCTCCTGGCTTCCTGGCCCTGTCCTTTGAGGTCCTCTTCATCTCACCCCAGGAGCAGCAGCTTTCTAAGTGTTGATGTTACCCCACACCAACACACACCAGTGTCCACTTGCGTGGGTCAGTGGGCTCTGAGAAAATGAAAATACTCAAATACCTTGAGCATGGGTGGACACCGACTCCTACTTGATACTGATACCCTGAGACCAAAGCGTGCCACTGCCCCTGCTTCTCTAGAGCATCTAGGGGCTGCAGAGAAAGAGAGGGAGTTCTGGCTGGAGCAGGTCTGCTGAGCCTGGTTCCTGCTCATTGCCCAGTCCCCAGTTCCCAGATGCATTTTCAGAGTAGAAACCCTTGGTATTTGGCCTACTATCTAAAATTATTATGATAGCCACTGGAATCAGAGTGTGGTGGCATCTCAAGGCATTTGCTTTTCTAAGTTGACCAGTGATGTGGATCATCCTTCATATGATTCATAGGCATTTATATATGTTCTTTGCTGAAATGTCTGTTTTGTCCATATATTAAGTAGGTCATTCTTGATTCTTGTCTTATGACTGAGTTGAATTTTTTTTTGTTGTTGTTGTAGGAATTGAACCCAGGAATGCTCTACCACTGAGCCACATCCCTAACCCTTTCTATTTTTTATTTTGGGACAGGATCTTACTAAGTGACAGAGGTTGACTTTGAATTTGTGATCCTCCTGCCTCAGCCTCCCAAGTCCCTAGAACTACACGTGTGCCCACTGCACCCAGCTTGAATTTTTTATATATTCTGGATACAAGTCCTTATCACATGTGGTGTCCAAGCAGTTTGTCCCCTTCTGGGGCTTTTCTCTTCATTTTCTTAATGGTGTCTTTCACAGAAAACAAGTTTGTAATTTTGATGAAGTTCAATTTTTTAACACCATTTTTTTTGGCATATCATGTCTAAGAATTCTTGCCTAATTCTCCTGTTTTCTTCTAGATGTTTTATACTTTTACTTTACACATTTATAATTATAATCAAATTTGTTTTACCACTAAATTCTATTACATCATGCAGAACTATGCAATTCTATTTTATTGCATTTAAATTCACTCAACAGCTGGATGTGGTGGCCATGCCTGTAATTCCAGGGGCTCAGGAGGCTGAGGCAGGAGGATCAAGGGTTCAAAGCCAGACTCAGCAGCTTATGGGGGCCCCTAAACAACTTAATGAAGTCCTGTCTCAAAATAAAAAATAAGAAGAGTTGAGGATTGCTGGGACCAGCTTGGCCAAACTCATGGTTCCCACGAGGGACAGAGGGGGATTAGAAAAATAAAGACTCACAAACACAGGTTTTGAAGATTAAGCTGGGATCAGATGGAGCTCTGCTCTCTGTCCTGGTCCCAGTCCCAGCCTCACCTAGCCCCTGCCCTGTCTCTTCTTCCATTAGAAATACCCCTCACTACTCCACATCCCCATGCTCTCCCCCAGCTCTGGTCACAGTCCCCATCCCTGGTCACCATAAACCAGTCTCTCAGCCTGAGCCCCATATGGGCCTTCTCTAGTGAGGAGTGAATCCTCTAGGACTCTCAGATTTGCTTCTGTTCCAAGAGAAGTGGAATAGGTCTGAGAGGAAGCAGAGACTGGACCCTTGGGAGGGAACCTCAGGCTTCACTGGCAAGGAAGGGTTTTAAGAGACTGGGACTTCATCCTTGGTCACAGTTTGTGGTGAGAGTACAGCACAACTGGTCAGACTGGAGATCTGATATGGGGCTGCTGGGAGGACCAGAGCCTGCAGTCAGGACTGGGCACTGGCAGTCCTAGGGCCCCATGGTGGCTCAGGAGGGAAAGAGAGAGACTCAATAACCCTGGGAGGGCAGCTGGGGTGTGGGTGGCCTTTCCCAGGACAGAGTTCACAGAGGATAGAGCAGTTGAATGTTCACAGGACCTGCCAAGGACTTGAGTAGTGTCCTGATCAGTAGCTTGGAACAGGAACCAGAACCAACACAAATTCTGATGACAGTCTTTGAGAGAGGGAACAAGAAGTGGTTTAGGAAAGAAAGGAGCAACCTGACCAAGGCAGACACCATCCATGGGACTCTGACTCTCCTGCTGCCTTTCTCAGGCAACTGACCTGAATTTTATTTTATTTAAAAAAATGAACCAGGGCTAACCCCAAACTCTACCACTAACAAAAACCCCAGCCTTTTTTTTCCCTTCCAGTTCTGGGGATTGAACCCAGGGGTTCTCTACTACTGAGCTACATCCCTAGCCTTTTTAAACTTTAGCTTGAGACAGGGTCTTACCAAGTTTCCTAGGCTAGCCTTGAACTTGTGATCCAGCTGCCTCAGCCTCCAAGATAGCCAGTCATTTTAACAAGTATTTACTTTGGGCAATTGATCAGTAAGTGCTTTATGTCTAGTAATGCAGTTCCCACAACCCTCTGAGGGAGGGATGGTTTTAACTCTATTTTACCTACGAGAACTCAGAAGGCACAGAGAAGTTGAATGACTTGCCCAGGATCACCCAGTACAGGGATTCAAATGCAGTTATCCTGGCTCCAGAGTTCTTACTGACCACCTGAGAAGGAAATGATGGCCTTTTCTCCCTTTCCAATTGAAAATATTTACTGTGGTTTTTTTCATGATTTGGAAAGTTGCTGAAGAGACATAAAAATATTTGATCAGGATGAATGAATATAAACAGAAAAGGAAATGACTCTCTACCAGCCCATGTCAGACACAGAGGTATTTACCTCTGGTTCAACACAACATAGTATGGCCAGCCCTATGGAAATTGAATTTGCAAATCAAAATGGTGACAGGCAGGACCAGCATGTGGCAAACCTGGGAAGTTTACATGATACAGATGGATGAGGGAGACTTTGGAGGGTGCCCAGCTGCTCATGAAGTCTGGAAGTGGAAGGCAGTGATGGGTATGTGCCAGGGACTTTCAGGGGCCCACAGCCCAAGGCTGGCCACTTATGAATATGCCAGTCCTGCTGTTGGGCCTGGTCCTCAGCATTGGGCACAGCTGGGGCCTCAAGCTGCTGTATACAGAGGACATCCATCCTTGGAGGTCACACCCCCTCAACTCACTGCCTGGGTTTGGGACTGGCAGGGACAGTGAGTTGTTCTAGACCCCCACACAGCTCACTGAAGAACTCCCACTAGGAGTTCTAGCTGTCAATCACCCAGTACCTTGCACAGGCCAACAATGCCTTCAGCGTTTGCATGAGAAAGAGGCTGTGCTCACAGAAGGGCCCACAGCAGTCTGCAGGAGGACAGTGATCCAGACCTGGTATCCCTGGGTGAGAGCCATGGGCTCCAGAGAGCTGAGGCCCTCAACTATCAGACTTCCAGGAATCCCAAACAGCTTTTCTTTTCAGGGTCCCTGATGAGACCCTGTAGGGAGAGAATAAAGCTAGTGGGCTAAGCACAGCTGGGACCTGTCTCAAAAAAATAAAATTAAATAAAAAGGGCTGAGGATGTAGCTTAGTGGTAGAGCAGCCCTGGGTTCAATCACCAGAACCACAACATGGTGAGGATGGTGATTTGGATCATGGTTTTTGCCCCATTGTGGCTGCACTTATGCTGGGAACTTCCTGTGTAAAATTGCTGGACAAGATTGCCCAGTTGCTAAGGGATGCCCTGACTGAGGAGGTTCTGTGCAAGGCATGGAATGATCAGTCTTGACCCTGAGAGTTCAAACAGCAGCTCCTGGGGAGAGAGAATTATGACTGCAAGTAGATCATTATAATTGCTTGCCAGTGCTTTGGCCTTCAGGCCTGCTTTGGAGAAACTTTCTCACAGAAAATCCTTTTGATGATAAAACCTATATAATAAACGTGCTGAGCCAACTCTGGGTCACTGTTCCTCCATCAGAGGATGGTGTCCCACATGGTCCCAGCTTTCTCTCCATAAGTGTTTGTTGTCTTTCTTAATCCCCCATCGCTCTTCTCTGGTTTCCAAGGTTCAGCCATGCAGGTGGTGGCAACAAAATATAAACAAATAAATAGAGATAAAATAAACATAAAAAGGCCACTGATAAAGCTCCACGGGAGAAGGCTTGCCTATCCTGGGCACAGCCCTGGGTATGATCCCCAGCCTCACACACAAATTTATCTATCATGATGGCAACACGATGTCACACATCTAACCTACTGACTACCACAGCCTGTCCCAGCTGGCCCTGAACACACTCAGAACCCCCACAGCAGCCTGCAGTGGGGCAGTCAGCAACACAACCAACCTCACACTGCAATGCTAAGTGCCTTCTGTTTCTGCACCAGGATGGAACCCAGGGCCTGGCACATGCCAAGTGCATTCTATCACTGAACTTCTACCAAACCCATCAAAGTGCTATCTCACACAGGGTGACTGAAATCCAGCACCCCAGTGGTTGTGTGGGGATGCTCTGCACCATCACAATCCTGAAAAATGGAAGTCAGGGATCAGCTGTCTCTGGTGAGCTTTTTGAGATGAGGAGTGTCATGGTTGAATACAGGGGCTCTCACACACTGATCTCTGGGAAGTGGAGCCCCTTGAATGTATTAGCACCCTATTCCATCAAGGAATTAGGGAAACAGTTTAGGCCCCTTCCCTGTGGCCCTCCCACTCCTCTGCCTGGGAGGACAGTGTACACATCCAGGGAATGCAGCAGCAGGTGCCATCTTGGAGGAAGAGAACGGCCCTCAATAAATAGCAGCCCTGTCATCATCGTCAACTTGGATGTTCCAGCCTCCAGAACTTGAGAGAACTAATTTCTGCTGTTATAAACTACCCAGTCTCAGGTGTTTTGTTATAGCTACACAAAAGATTCCAGACATCTATTAACCCAGGTACACTCAAATTACCAGTGAGGCTGGATGCAGTGGAGCACACCTGTAAACATAGCAGCTCATGCAGGTTGAGGCAGGAGGATTGCAAGTTCAAGGTCAGCCTCAGTGACTTAGGGAGGCCCTAAGAAATTTGGTGAGCCCCAGTCTCAAAAGGGGGGGCCTGGAAATGTGGCTTGTAGTTAAGTGCCCCTGGGTTCGATTGTCAGTACTAATTTTAAAAAATTGCCCAGCAGGAATGCCTCCCTCTTGCCACAAGATTCCCTCCCTCTGCCATGACCTGTCAGAAAAATAAGCAGTTTAATTGTGTATGTTTCTCCAAGTGTGATTTCTGTGGTGTTATTGAAGCTATCCTTAAAGACCCCACAAGATGACTCATTCCCCCATCTACAACACCCACCCCAACATCTATAACACCTGGCCTTTGCAGGTGCTCCAGCTCCAAATATAGTAAGTTCTGAGAAGAAATAAACAACCATCCATCAAAAAAAAAAAAAAAAAAGCCTAATAAACATCAGTCTAAAAGTGCATACTCCATAAAAATACCTTCCTGGTTCAAGAAGGAAATTGACAGTCTCAATTAAACCAAAATAGAGAAAATCACATATAACAGACCAGTGCAAAAGGATGCTGTTTTAGGTCAGAACCTCCAAACAGCCTGTGAGGTTCTGTGCCTGTGACTTACTGAGGTAGATCTCCCAAGAGAGACCTGGCAGGAAGTGAGCAAAGCTAGCCGGGGCCGGAGAGGCAGCAACAGGGTCTGGGTTGGGCAGAGGTACAAGCCTCAGATCCCACGTGACCACAGGGGACACTCCATGGCTGGTGGTTTTAGAAACAGGTGCTCCCATACCACAGGAGGTGGCCAACCCTTGAATATAAAACACGCTGTGTGCCAGGTGACCTTGCCCATCTGTAGGCTCGTGAGGCGATCTGAGCATGTTTCAGGCAGGCTGGGCTCAGCTACGATGCCCAGAGGGTTAGGGTGTTCCATGCATGTTGAACTTACGACCTATTCAGCTTCAGTGGGTTTGGGGGTGCAGCCCCATCATCAAGGAGCACCTCACTGTCCCTGCGTGTGGTAGGCAGCGTCTGCTCGCTGCGCTTCCTGTGCGGTAGTGTCCACCACAGAGTTTATGGGATTTGTTCTTACACGAGGTAATATATGCACCTAGTGTCTAAATCTAACAATGGCTAAAAGGCTATAATAAAATCGTTAATCTGCTTCTCTTCTTTTCTCTTTTCTCCCCTCCTCGACTCCCCGGAGGCAGCCACAAGAGTTGATTTCATTTTTTCATTACCTGTATTTCTGTATTTTACAATGTTCACAAACTGCTCTCTCCTGACAGCTGTCTTGCTATTTATTCATTACTCACTGACTTGCCAAGGTAGCAGGAGAGGGTTTTGGCATTCTTCCTGCCATCTCTTCCAGAGTGGGGTTGACCCAAGGTGCTCACCTCTGAGCAGCTCCCCAGCCCTTTCTGTTTTACTGACACAGGGCCTGGCTGGGTTGTGGGACTGGCCTGGAACTGGGCTCCTTCTCCCTTGGACTTGGGTGGAGCCCTCTTGATCCCCCTGTTCTACTCAGTCCCCACCCCTCAAGGGTGCCTGTTTTTGGTGCAATCCACCACCAGCATCTCCGTGATCATGCCGTGACTCTGCTCACTATGGAGCAGGTGGGCTTCTGTGATAGCATTTCCTCCTGCTTCCCCATCCCCCTGTCTTCCTTGGGGTCTCTGCCTCAACTCCCAGGTCCAGAGCTGCACCAGCACCCCTCAGCAGGCTTTTCTGCAGCACAAAGGCCTCCTTCCATGGCTCCCCAACAATATCTGGCCCAGGGCTCCTGTGCCTTCTTGCCCTGGTGGTGTGGTCTGAACATAGGTCACTCACTGTGGCTCCAGTAGCTGAAAAAGAATGCATAGTCAGGTTTGCTGATCTCCTGGTTGGTTGGTGGTTTTACTTTGCAAGTCCAAATACACATTTCCTGTGCTTCATCGATGGTGCTGTGAGGCAAGGGACAAGTTCTTGATTGAACAGCATGGTCACTGGGCTGGTGCAGCTCGCTGGTGAAGCCCTTGCCAAGCACCGCCAGGCGGGTTGTGTCCCCAGTGCATGGGAGGGGTCCTCACTTAGAATTGGGCCAGCAATCTCCATTGCTCTTTGTTTTTCAAAGCTCAGTTCCTCCTCCCATGCTGTACTCACTAGTTAACTGGGGAGTCCTGCTGGACACCCAGGTCTCCCCCAGAGGGAACACAGGTGACAGTGCCATGTCACAGCCCTCTCCATGCAGAGGGAGGCCATGGTGACATGTGCTGTGGCACAGTGCTCCATGTGCAGAAAAGGCTAAGTTACTTAGGGCCTCACTGTTTCTGAGGCTGGCTTTGAACTCACAATCCTCCTGCCTCAGCCGACCAAGCCACTGGAATAAAAGGCATGCATCACCATGCTAGGTCATATGCTGTCTTTAAAAATGTAATTTACAGAGATTTCATCTCACTCAAGTCACAATGGCAATTTTCAAGAATACAAGTATAAATAAATGTTGGTGAGGATGTGGGGAGATAAGTTCACCCATACTTTGCCTGTGGAACTGCAAATTGGTGCAACCACTTTGGAAAGCAGTATGGTGATTCCTCAGAAAATTTGGAAAGGAACCACTATTTGACCCAGTTATCCTACTCCTTGACATATATCCAAAGGACTTAAAATCAGCATACTACAGTAAAACAGCCACATCAATGTTTATAGTAGCTCAACCCACAGTAGCTAAACTATGGAACCAACCTAGGTGTCCTTCAACAGATGAAAGAATAAAGAAAATGTGCTACATATGCACAATAGAATATTACTCAGCCATAAAGAAGAATGAAAATGTGGCATTTGCTGGTAAATGGATGGAACTAGAGACTATCATGGTAAATAGAAGAATCCCGCCCCCCAAAAGGATGAATGTTCTCTTTTATATGAATTTGCTGACTCACAGTAGGCTGTGGGGAGGGAGGAATAGAGACTCACCAGATTGGACAGCGGGGAGAGGAGGGAACAGAGTACAGATAACTATAGGAAAGAAGGTAGAATGAATCAAACATAACTTTCCTATGTTCTTATATGAATACAGGACCAGTGTAATTCCACTCTTTGTGCAACCACAAGAAGGGGAAGTTATACTCCATGTATGTATGATGGGTCAAGATACATTCTTCCGTCATGTATAACTAAAAAGAATAAATAAAATTTTTTAAAAAGTAATTTACCTGCAGCGCTGACCAGCTAAGTAAATAAGACATTACATTCCTCAGCCAACAACATGTTATCTCTAGAAGAAACCCAGGCCACAAGGTTCCTCACTGCCAGTAAGAATCACCTAAAGTGGGGTTTGACACTTTCACAAACCAGATTCCAGAACTCAGGGACATAGGTTAATTCCACCCAACCATAAAATGTGTAAGAACAAGTTCCAGTTAGAACCAATCAGTGTGGGCTAAAATTATATGGGGTCACCTTGTAACAGTAATTAAATCTCCTTTCCATGGGGACTTGAAAGTCTGATGCAATCCTGATATCAGTAAGAATTTAAGAGGGGGAGCTGGGTGGGACTCTATCACCTCAGTGATAGGAAGATGAACTTGAGGAGATAAATCCATGACCTGGACCTACTATGCTGTACTCCACCCGCAAATGATTTCTTTTAAAATACAATTTACCTAAGTCATTCTGACCCCAATCTGCCTTAACTAAATATGATACTACATTCCTCCATGGTGGGCTTTTTATCTTCTAGCTGGTCTCTCAGGGCCAAGGAATGCATGTTTACAGACTTCCCACTGTTAATAAGAACACCTTACCTTGAAAGGGGACTTGGGGACCTTCACAGTGACCAAAGAGTTCAAGATTTAGGTTAACAGGCTAATTAAAAGCAACGCCTGCGATCTGTCCAGGTCTCCCCACGGTGCAGAGATGAAGCACGGTGGTGCAGTTCCACAGGGCGGTTGCTGAAGGACAGCTGTCTATGTTTTTAGCAAGCACAGTCATCTTTGTGTGCTGAAACACGGGTGATTTTTATTTTTCTTGCATACCTTTGTCTTCAAAATTTTCTAAAATGAGCATGCTTTATTTTAAAAATAAAACTCTTTAGACTGAACTAAGTGATATCCACATGACTGAAGCCTTCTTCAGTAGGATGCACCCCTGGCGAAGCTACCCAGGACACATGAGCGCGTCCCTGTGCCTGTGGCGGCCGTTTTCACAAGAGTGCAGGCTGCTTACCACCCTTCTTGGCAGAGGCTTCCTTCTGGGCTTGGATCCCACAGCAAGGGCACCAAGGGCACAGAAGCAGCCGTCATTTGGTTTGGACAATAGGCACAGTCCACAGCCTGGCTGTGTAACCACGACAGAATGTGCCAAGCACGTCCCTAGGTCCGTCTGGTATTAGAGGGCTCTCCTGGCACGGCTAATGCAGTTGTGAAAGTACATTGTGTGTGACGTTTATTTTTTTAACAATACATTTACAAGGATCAGTGTTCTGTTCTCCTTCCCTATGGCTGGAAGATGGGAAACTGTCACTTGACACCCCAGAAGCATATTCTTGGTCATTTGTATCAATTTAGCATAGAATGTAGAGTTGAAAACCAAAAAACATTTTTGATCTGATTTATAAATATACAAAATTGCAAATTTTAAGAGACTTAGAAGAAAAGAAGTTTTAAAGGAAAAACAGCAATGATTTTCTTGGGTCCCCTGACTTCTTCAAAGGCAGAAGTGTACAACAATGCGATCCTGTTGCACACACACAAAGCAAAGCCATCCACGATGACTCATATGAGAACCGAGCATAACCTGAGCCTTTAATTGGGAATATATGGCCTCAGAAACTCACAGTTCAATAATAACTGTTTGAGAACAGCTGAGTCATGTGGTTATCCTGCATTAGTTCATGGCTTAAGTTCAAACACAAGCATCGGCTGTGGGAGTGACCCGCTAGAACCAAATGGCTTGCTTTCTTCCACCCCAACCCTGTTTTTTTTTTGTGGAAGATCCTACCAGTCCCTTTTGATCTGTGCCACCATAAATAAAGCAAGTGTGGGCTCCTTCCTTTGTTAGAGCCAGACCCTTCTAGACAGCTCAGTCGGTCATGCCCCTGCTCTTAAGATAAGGAGCATCTGAAGAAAAGCCACAGGTGGGTGCTTGGCCTCCTCTGGTAGAAACAAACAAAACTTGCGTGTGGAGTAACTTATTGAGAGAGAGGAGAGGAGAATCTATCTATAGTGTGAACATAAACACAGGGAATTTAAACTCTAAAAGAAAGAAATCTATCTAGCTGTACTTGATATCGTGGTCAGAGTGGAAATTCAGTAAAGAGAACGAAACTTCTACAATTCTTAAAAGTGGCAACAGACTTGGTTGCTTTAAATTGCACAGAGATGATGGGTGTCACTCGTCTGCCTAGTCTGCTTGCATCCCATGGTTCCTTTGTGAGGAGCGCTGCAGAAAATGGCAATGCAACCTAACCTGAAAGTAAAGTCTAACCTAGCTGAGTTAGAAGTGGGAATTTAAAATGCTGGGAGAAAAGATCTTAATCAGGAATTGAGGGAAAATCTCTAACCTAAAAAATGGAAATTAATTGGCAAGTTTTGTAACTTGCCACTTGTGCACCTGCCACAGTTTCCCACAATGCAGAAGCAGCAGGGTTTCTAACCAGGGCCAGATGGATGGGAGGCAGCAGCGGTGGCCACCAGGAAAGCTCACGGAACATTATCTGATCCAAGAGAATATGACTGGTTCCTGCCAGGCAGAGCCCCTCAGGGCCAGGCCACCAAGAGGAGAGGAAATTGCATGGATTTTAAAATCGCCCACAGGGTGCAGAGATAAATGGCAAACCAACCCAATTTCCAGACCCACGTGGTTTTTGCTGGCTCCTTTCTAGTCCCTCCAACCTGCTAAACAATGTTTGAAAGCAAATCCCTCTTAATTCTACAGCAGGAGGAGAAAGGAAAATTAAAATCTCAGCTGCAATCTTCTACTCCCCTGATTAACAACTCACTGGAAGAAAAAATAATAATATGTATAGGTCAATCTAGAACCAGCAACCTTCTAAATTCATGGAGCATGCACCAGGGTAGCTGTTAACAAGCTGCAATTCTCTGTTTCACTGCTTTCTCTCATTCTCTCAAATAGATTGTCTTTAGCCAAAGTTAAAAAAAAGTTAATAAAAGATCTTCTAATTGTGCTTTTTAATGGATTTTTTGCCTTTTAGGGATGATGCTGGGTCTAACAATTATTAGGACAAAAAGCTAGCAATCTGAAATATTTTTTGCATATTTCGGAGAGTCAAAATATTTTTGGACTTCAAACCTGCCTTTTGATTAAATCATATAAAAGTTTAATTGGTTATATCTTAAAGTCCTAAACAGCTTAAGTCACATAAAAAGTATTTAAGAAGTATTTGTATCATTACTGTGGAGCTCCATTTGTAAAAAGTTATAAAAATTTTTCTTTTTTCTATTTGATTTATAAGTGTGTGCACACAATGGTTATATTATGTCTACATTACATGATATCAAAATTGACATAATTCAATGAGCATGCTCACAATTTAAAATTAAAATTAAAAACAGATCCAAATATCTTTAATTCACATGACTTAATAAGGTTCAATTTAAATTGGTTAAATGGATAAAAATAAAGATGTCTTTAAAATTATTAATTCAAATTTTTCCAGACAGTCAAATAAAGTTGCTAATTTCTAAAATATTTCAAATTTATGTCCATTTCCTTCCAACAATTTTTTTCAACAGGAAAGAGATAATTAATACTATTATCTACATTTGTTTGATGTCTTGACTTTTACAATTAAGAATAAGTAAATTAAACTTAAAGTAAATAGAATTAATTATAAAAGTCTTTATTACTGGAGATATTTACTAATTTACAAGGTTGAAATGCTAAAATATCATCTATTGGGTGCTAAAATATCATCTCTTAAATATAAAAACATTAGATACTCTTAACTAAGATATATTTAAATATTAGCTGTGTTTGTAATTTAGTTGATATAAAGAAGGACTAAAATTCCTTTATTCTTTGTGTTCTCACTAAGAACCAAATTGCTAGGACTTAAACTATCAGATACAATATATAAGGATCTAAGAAATTTTTCAGTTTGTAAAGTAGAAGACTATAGCATGTCTCAGTAAATTAAAACAAAATTTGTACAAAATAATTTTCAAAAGGTTTACATGTGATTAATTTGGTTATATATAATTAACATAATCAGCTAAAGTTATTTAAAGCTTTTATTTTTTAAATTCTGCTAAGTTTCTATCATGAGGCTTATTTACAAGTATATAAGATCAAGTACCACCTTACATTCCAGATTTCAATTTTTTCTTTAAAAGTTAAACTTGGTTAATATAAAAACATCAATGTAATTATGACAATTATTACTAACTTGCTATATGTTAACTGTGTCTTTGTTTCCCAAATATACAAGTCTTTAAAGTATAAGATTTAAAAGGACATTTTACTAAACTGATACTCTCCAAACTAAAATTGTCTACAAATAATGGTCTCTTACAAACTTATATAATAGCAAATTAATTGAAAATTTAATTATCCCATTTAATATTTTATAATTAATATAAGTTGTAAAATTTTTATGTTACTCTCTACACTGAGAAGTAAACTTAACTATATTTCTAAAAGACAATTAAGAGACACTAGCTTATTTATTTATTTATTTATTTATTTATTGGAACCAGGGATTGAACTCAGGGACACTCGGCCACTGAGCCACATCCCCAGCCCTCTTTTGTATTTTATTTAGAGACAGGGTCTCATTGAGTTGCTAAGGGCCTCGCTAAGTTGCTGAGGCTGGCTTTGAAATCGCGATCCTCCTGACTCAGCCTCCCAAGTCGCTTGGATTACAGGCGTGCGCCACCGCCCTCAGCTGACACTAGCTTATTTAAAGGTTAGTAATATGAGATATAAAAATATTTTGACACCTTCCTCCAAGAGGGGATAAAAGCTCTCTTGTCTGTTTCATGTTTCAGATATAATATTAAATTGTTACCTCATTTATATTAATCCAAGAAATTATATATAAAAATCTTATTAAATAATATTCAAATAAAAAACTAAGATTAGTTACAAAATTAAAACACCTTATCTAAGTTTTATCAAGAGACCCATTTAAAAAAATTAAGAAGCATACAAAAGAATCTATTAAAAAGCTACTATACATGAATAATTACTATTAACATTTAGTTCATAACCTTCTAAACTGTTTTCCATATATATATACTTACACATTCATATTTTATACATATCAAATCATAATAATGTAATTTTTAAAAACTTGTAAATTATTATAAATTACACATAATTAATGTTCTTTAATAATATCATTTTTAACTTCAGAATTTTTAATCATATAGTTCATTTATCCAAAACCCTATGTTAGACATTTATATTATTTTTACTACTTTAAAAACAGTTATTAAGAGCATTCATACAGCTGTATCTTTATGCATAAGAATTATTTTAACACAAATTCCTTAAAATATAATTGCTACATAAATGATATATAAGATTCTAAGACTTTTGAATAATTTCTTGGATCACTATCCTAAAAGATGCTACCAATTCACATTCTACCCAATAATATTTTAAAGTACTAATTTCCCATACTTGGATCAACACCAAATTTGATGATGGCACAAACACCACACCTGTGCACAGTTTAGCAATGCAAAACCCCAGGCTACAGGTCGAACCCTCTATTTCAGAAACCACCTCTTATGGGGTGCCATCCTTATTTTGCAGAATCAGACTAGGTAGAGCCATGTGACACAGAGGCCTGGCTTCTAGGAACTGCGGTGGTGGGGCAAGTGGCACTGCGTGGGAGTGGTTCCCTGTTCTCTTCTGGAATTTATCCCTTAAGAGAATGGCTCCCCTAATGGACCCTATCCTGTCCCTCACAGAAGCTCCTCCCAGTCCTTGCCCCTTTTACCTGTCTGTCTATAAATAAAAGAGAGTTGGGCTACTAGAGTTTGAGCATTGTTGTAAAGAGGCCACAGCTGGTATGGCCAGACCCATCATGTTCCCTCTCATTTTAAAAGAGTATTGGCTCTTGTAGATAAGTTTTTTAGGTAATAGATAGAAATACTGCTCACATCCTTCTCCAGCAGCTAACCCTATTCTCCTGCACACCAGATATGGCAGAGAGGACCTGACAACCTCTAACATGGTCTCTGGGGAATTGAAGTCTGAGAATCTTTGTCTATATCACCACATCTGCATGATACAAGGAGGACCTCTTCAGTGAGCAGAGCAATGTGACAGCCTAATTGAACAAGTGCTGAAATTATCTTAAAAACCTAACCCATGGAGCCCAGTGCACCCAAGCTTCTTAACACACTGCAGGGTGATCACAGAGCTCAGAGTTCAGTGAGGTGAAAAGAGAGGTCTGCAGGGAAGAATCCAGGAGGAGCACTCTCATTCCAGCTGATCCCCAGGAGCAGGAAGGTTGGGAAGGTTTCAGGAACTGGAGAGATTTCTGCAGAGGGCAGGAGAATAAAAGAACAGGAAGCCAGAGGCTGGTGCAAGCTTGTGGCTGTAGATGTGTAGGTAGTGCTCCCTGGAGTCAGGGGGGTGGGATGAGCTCTCTTCTTATGGGGGAAGGAAGGTGTGCAGAGTAGGGCAGGAGGGAGGTGAACCACAGGCATGCACAGGAGAGTGATCCCTTGGCTCCCAATTTCTTTCCAAACTTCCCTGGCACCATCTTGCAGGTAGCTGGCCAGGGGACTTGGCAGGGGGACAGCAGCTGGCACTGGAGCATGGAGGCTTGGTGGCAGGATGGGAAGACAATGAGCTGTGGCCCAGTGAGAATTAGGCTTTGATTTCTCACAGATAGCCTGTGGGCCACAATCAAACTGTCCCTGAGCTACCCACTGGCCAGGCCCCTACACACTGTTATCCTCCTGTATCCTTCATCAAGACCAATTCCCGGAAACCACATCCAATAGCCACTCCAGGCCCATGGACTCTGAGGTTAGGTCCTACAGACCTTGTGCCCACTCAGAGTGACTAGATGATCCCTCTTCCCAGCACAGGAGCTTGCTCGAGGCCTCAGGTCATGCTGAGGTAGGTGACATTGATGTTGGGCCAGGCTAGCCACAGCTGCACCTCAGGAGCATTAAGTCTACACATCCTGGGGTTGCTCCCCTTGCGGCACCCCCAGCTGGGGGCATTGGGATTGGGAGGTTTCTGAGCCATGCTGAGGGGTGGCAGAAGTGAAGTGGTGCCCTTTACATTCTTCCTTTCTTCCCCCCTGGACAGGTTGGGCCAAGAGCTCCTCCAACCTTAGACCTTTCTTTCTGGCCTGTAGCCTCAGTGTTATGGATCCCCCTTGTTACTACCTTTCAGAAGAGAAAAAGTGGCATTTGGAATGTGACTGCTTTATAGGGGTAGAATTGCCTACTCCTCTGGCCCTACAAGTCCCATTGGATGGGTAGCTGATGAGAACCCAACCAGCCAAGGGGAAGGGAAGAGGTTAGCAAAGGGTAAGTGGGCAACTCTAGGTAAAGTTACACCTATGGGATTTCTGTGGCTGGGACAATTACAATAGTTATTACTTTTGCAATGATGGCAGATAAGAGGGGGGAAGTGTTGTCCCTGAAAACATTTGGTTTATCTCTTGCCAGAGAAAGCCAGGCATGTGAAAGAACATGGGACAGAAGTCCTGAAACAGCCTGGCTTGAGTTGTCATTAATTGGGCATGTGACATCCTTCAGTTGGTTTTCTTTTTAAAGTGAAAGCCAAGAATCAGGGTGACTTTGCTGTATAGAAGACTACCTGTGGGACACTGCATGAGGCATTTTTGGAGGTCCCCATGCCCACCTCTAGTGTTCTTGCTTCAGGCAAGAAGTGACATTTACAAAAACAATAGCAAAGTTTATTAAAATGGATAGCCAGGCACTGTGGTGCACACCTGTAATCCCAGCAGCTCAGGATGCTGAGGCAGGAGGATCTTGAGTTCAAAGCCAACCTCAGTAACTTAGCAAGATCCTAACCAACTGAGCAAAACTGTTTCAAAATAAAATATAAAATGGCCTGTGGATCTGGCTCAGTTAAGCGCCCTGGGTTCAATACCCTGTAATATATATATATGTAAAGGACACTCTCAAGGAAGATTGTGGGTCCTCTCTGAGGTAAGAATAGTGCATTCTTCCTGACCTCAATTTTATCTGGAGTCCCAGAGAAATTTCCAGAGAGTCCTATCTTTAACTGTTAACTTTAAGTTACTCATGCAACCCAAGATATCAACAAGCCTGGTTAACATTTTCAGTCATCTTTTTCCTGCCAAAGAAAAACCTGAAAGCAATGGATACTTTAAAAATAATATTTGCACATGTTAAAAATTTTTTTTAAATTCTTACACTGCCAACAGAGCTACTTAGTCCATGAGTGTTTTCTCTTGGCTCATGGGGTACCCAGCATCCCTTCTATTTCCAGCACATATGGCATGGAACATCCTATTGGATGCTCTGTATCCCAGTATCAACCACAAAGTGTCCATGGAGGGCTGTATAGCATTGGCAGTCCAATGGCCCTGGGACTCTGCTGGAGCAGTCCGTGTACCAAGCAGTCCATTGCCCACCATGGCTGCTCTTCCTTGAAGGAACTGATGGCTCTGTCAGCTCACATTCATCAGCAGTGTCTGGTGCTTATCCCACAGCATACTGCACATGTCTAGAATCTTTTAAAGTTCATGGGATAAGGGGTCTAGTGTACAAAGCATGCCTTTATCCCAAATATACCCTCACTTTGCTGGGGGAGGTGTCTGGGCTACACCTGTCCAATTCATGCACCATGGGAATTGTGCATGCGGAGAAGGCACCACTTAACTCAGTTCTCCTTAGTCCACAGTCATTCTGCAGGGGAATTAAGGTTTCTTCACCAACTGTGACTGTTCTGCAGTCACTGTCTCAGAGAGGGCTGGAGTGATCGAGGCCAGATATTCCATCTCCTCTGGAGTGCAAACAATGCTTTTCACTCAAGTTCCATGGGCACAAAGCCCATGCTGCCAGGATGTATGTTTGTTTTCTCTCCTGAGCTCTTTCTTTGCTAGAGACCCCTTGCAGGGGCTGTAAATTCAGTGGACATAGAAAGCTCCTCTGAGGCCTTTGCAGAAACCTGGGTGTTGGACCTCATAGGGAATCTATTTTATTTCTACAGGTTACCCATCAAGACACACAGTGTCAAGTTCACTTTTCATGGTGTTTAGTCCAGTGCCAGCTTAGGTCTCACACTTTTTTATGTCTTGAGGTGTATGTTAAGTCCTGGAATGAACTCTCCAGTTTTATGCTCCTTCTTCTTTTCTTCTTCCAGGGGAAGGATTTTGTTTGTTTCTTTGCTTTTTAATACTAGACCTTAAACCCAGAGGTACTCTATCCCTAAAATACATCCCCAGCTCTCTTCATGTGTTTTTGTTGTCTTAGAGAACCACACTCCAATTATCCAGCTTCAATGCTGGGTTTGAGATGGCTGTGTATCCTATCAGGGTTCTGTCAGGGAATGACAGTATCTTTTCCTGAAGGAAATTACTCTGCAGGTCAGCCTGAAGGTCAAAAGAATGACTTCCTTTGGTAACTAACCAACACTGTCAGTAGAAGTAAGAACTATGAAAGTAAGAAGGTTCTCTATTGTCGGGGTTTTCTAGAGACCCCTTTTGTTATCCCTCCTGCTACATGGTATAGATGGCGGCTGGCAACTTGCCAAAAGGAGCCTTAGTTGTATACAATTTGAGGAAGTGTTTACGATTGGCCGGAGCTTCTGCACGTCCTGCGTGTGATCTCTGTATGCTCTATATCTGTAATACTGTAAATCCCTGCGCTGCCTGCATGGACAGCTTTCTGATTGGTTGCCTTTGTCTATATAACCTGTAGCAATTTCCTCCTGAGAGGAGAACAAAGAAAAACTTAACGACATGGCCATGCTGTAAATAAAGTTTTTAATCAGCCTAAGTGTCGCGTCTCTCTGCGGGCAGGGATTCGCGATACTCTATTGGTGGCTGTGGTTTACATGTTCATTTTTTTCCTGTGTTGATGAAGGCTTCCAAGTCTCAGCTGGGGAATGCATTATGTCACACTCTTTCTTAGTGTTTCCTGGACACAAGGAAGGTTTAGCTGCAGAAAGTTCCTCGAGTAGCAAAGAAACTGCTGAAAAATAAAAGATAATCCTTGTTCTATGGACAATTCCAGCTTTTACCCTGTTTAATCCAGAGATTGCAAGATTGGGTCTGGTCACATAAAAAAGGACAAACAGGAAATATTTAGCAGCCTCTTGAAGTCAGTCATTTTTCCTACTTCAATAGGGAAGCTGTAGATAAAGGTGAACTCTCAACCTGGTGTATCAACTTGTTGTGGATGATAAATGAACAGGTGACAGGAACACAGTCTTCAAAGTCACATGAAACTTTGCAGGAGAATGGCTAGGGAGATGCATGATCTTTACCTTCATCAAAAGAGGACTTAAATTTACAAATAAAAAAAAAAAATATAGAGCCAGTAGAACAGGGAAAAGGATGCGAGAGAGGGAAAAAAGGAAGATACTAATAGAAAGTCTGAGAGAAAGTTAGATGAAAAGAAGGAAAGAAGGAAGGAAGGAAGGGAAGGAAGGAAGGAAGGAAGGAAGGAAGGAAGGAAGGAAGGAAGGAAGGAAGGAAGGAGGGAGGGAGGGAGGAAGGAAGGGACTCCCTTCACTCTGAGTCAGCAGCTCTGCAAAGTTGCACATCATTTCAAGGTGGCTGAGTGTGAAGTTAGGGTTAGAAATAGACCACCCAAATCTAACACACACAGGACAATGCCAGAACTTTGGATATGCAAAGAAATTTGAAGAGGACAAACCTAGTTAGTGCACTATCTTCATTGACGATGCCTCGGCATGGGTGTGAGGACACTGTGTACATGCCAGGACAAGCAACATTGAGAAATGTGGCCCAGGAGCACAATGCCTGGTGCCCTCTCTTCTCACTGCAGCAAGCCACCTTCTCAGGTTCCTCCTACTCCCCTGCCTCTGCTTTCTGCTCTGGCCCTTCCAGGGCCCTCACTCTGCAGCTACTTTCAGTTTCTTTGCCTCTATTCCTGTGGCATGTGGAGCATGATGGCTGTACGGTGGCCCCTGCTGACAATACTGCTGTGTGAGACAGCCATGCTGGGGTGGGGCTGTGGAGCAGTGACCTGGGGAAAAAAGGGGAGGAAGAGTGGGGTGGGTGGGAAGGTGCAAAAGGCTAGAGGGAAGGGCAGGTTTAGTGTGAGGGACTGGATGACAGGCTCAGTATGGATGGGTGGCCAGAGGCAGGACAAGAAAAAGCAGAACCCCAAGTATATCATAACACCGAAGGCCTTGTGAGATGCTAAGGGTGGGTCAAATCACCCAAATCCACACATCATTTAAATATATTGCACATGGCAAATGCACCCAGAACACAGCCCACACAGCATACGTGCTGTGCCTTCCCTGCCTACACTGGCAGACTCCTACTTGCACCTTCAATAAGGCTCACTCTGCATCCCACTGCAACGCTGAGCACATGACAGGTCCTCACAGAACCTCTCAACCACTTCATGCTCAGCCATGGACCCTCCTTACCCAGATAGCACACAGGGAAAATCTTTCCCTCCAGCAAATCAGGGGCCCTCAAGACTAATCAACCTTTCCTGCAGCCTGACATTTCCTTCCTCTCCAGAGGACCCAGCTGGGCAGATGCAACCACAACTGCAGTGGAATGCACATTTCCCCAAAGGACCTGAGTGATTTCTGAATATTGAGGACCCCACATTTTCTAGGGGTGTCTAAAGTGGAATTACAGATCCTGGAGTGCTCGCATGTCCCTGCATCAGTTCCCATTGCAGAGAACGCTGGCCAGGTGCCCTGTTCCTTCCTTCCTGTAAGGAGTGTGACAAGAGAAGCAGACTGATGACCTTAACACTCATGGTTTCAAATGCAAAAATGAATAAAGTGAGAGCACATGTGGGGAACAGGAGCTCAGGAGTGAGAGGCTTGTGCCTGGGGAGCAGATAATGTAGGAGTGCCACTGTGCTAGCACAATGCTAAATGGCAGTGCTTGAGAGTACCTTATCTACTTTGTGTGTGTTGGAAATTGTCATTAATAACATGCTTCTTCACAGCAAGCACCAATATGACAGAGGGTTCTAAAGGGCATCAAATCTACAAAAAGAAAAATTGATGAGGAAATCTTGGTACAGGGTGCCATCATTTCTCAACTTGGTGATGTTATGTAAGTTTGAAAAAAATCAACAAGTTGATCTTAAAGCAGGAGATGAAACCATCTTTATTCACCAGGTGGTGGGCCAAGGGGCAGGCTGAAAGTTGAAACCCTTCAACTCCCTCCAGGGGTGAGAGCACACCTTTTAAAGCATGTCAGTTCATTAATCATAAGTGGCTGTTGCCATGGTTCAAAACTACAAACAAACATCATGAGATCTAAAATCATAAGCAGAAGGGAAAGTGGGTCAAAATGACCATAGTTGAGTAGAGGTTAAAGAATGTTTATTAAAGTCTACACAAACATTCTCTGACAGGGTTTATTGCCCAAGAAAAATGGGAATCAGAAAAAGAACAATTTTAAATTGTATAAGAACAATGGACACATTTACATTTCTAAGCACGGTGTGCTAAACAGGATCAGGATGGCAGAGATGGAGTTCTCTCATAGGAGAAGCATTTCTTATATGACATGGAGTCTCAGGGTAAAATGGAGTCTCTTTGATCATTGCCCATATAGCCTGGCCCAAAACAGTGAGAAGTGATCTTCTCCAGCAACTCAACTGACTGCCAGTAAAGCAACCTTTGTTAGCAGTTTCCTATGCAGAGCACTTGGGGATGCTGTGCAAGTCATGCAGATGCTCAAATGACAGCACTCACTCTGTTCTCCAAGTTTCCACAAGAGTATTGAGTACAAACCAAAGATTAGAACATTTCAAAGGCATCACTTTTGAGTGACATTCGAGACAGCAACCTACACATGTGCACAGACAAACACCTAGAGTCCTCTGCTCTCCATAATGGGCTATGGAAGGCTGCTGGGAACTCCCTTAAGATCATTTAAAGCAGTCACAATGGTACATGCTGGCTCAAGAGGCTGAGGCAGGAGGATGGGGAGTTCAAAACAAGCCTCAGCAACTTAGCAAAGCCCTAAGCAACTCAGCAAGACTTGTCTACATAAAATATAAAAATGGTTTGGAGATACAGCTCAGTGGTTAAACACCTCTTGGTTCAATACCCAGTACTCACCAAAGAAACATTTAACTATTTAGTTGATGGTTTTACTTTGACTATAATCCATTCTATTTTGACAACAGGCAAACACAAGGAAGTTATTAGGGTTATTAGAAATATTCAAAAACTCATCTGGATTTTGATCATCGAAGTGCATAAAAAAACTTCTTTCCCTGAACATTTAAGATCTGTGTGGGAATACACACACGCATGTGCACCCACACATATATATTTTTTTTCAAGCCACAGTGGCACATGCCTGTAATCCCAGGGACTCAGGAGGTTGAGGCAGGAGAAGTGCAATTCTGAGGCCAGCCTCAGCAACTTAGGAAGACCCTTTCTCAAAATATAAAATTGAAGAGTATAGATGTTGCTTAATAGTATAGCAGTCCTGGACTCAATGCCTAGTACCAAAAAATAAAGTACCTTTTATTGTGATACTGTTTCACATATAGGTGTTTAATATCAGTATTTCATCACCCTAGGTAAAACAGAGAAATCAATCTTATTGCACTTGACCCCCTGTCAACTTCTTAGAAGTCTCCCTTCTCTATTGAAGGTGACCAATTATAAGATTCTCATAGACAACTGTGCTCAAGATTTACCATTTGGAAGCAGTTATTTCCTGCTTCATTTGGGAAACCCTGATTATCCCTCATGAAAATGAGAAAAATTAGTAGGAAATGTAAATATATTTTGTTTTTTGCTTTTTGTTTTTTAAAGTGAAGGGCTCATGCTATACTATACAATTATAGTGGGGCAAATAAATGAAACACACAACATTCCAAAGCCTCTGGTCATGACTTGCTGATGAGCATATATGATGGCATTCAGGGTCATGGTGCTCAGGATAGGAACACATGACAATGGAGAAAAAAGGAAGTCATCTGTAGTTACTGGACTTTTCTACAAAATTTATAAACTTATGATTCAGGTATCCCACTTCTGGTTATGTGTTCAAAGTGAATCATGGGTTCATAAACACAGTTTTATGGGAAAAAATAAGTTCTAGGGGTCTAAGATCCAATTGCACAGTAGGGTGAGTATAGCTATTAATGTGTGGTGCATTCAATGATGAGAAGAAAAACACTCTCAATGTTTTCCCCATAGTGATGAAAAATATTTGAAGTGAAAGATATGTGAACTACTAAATGGATCATGTAATTTATAAATGTATTATAACTTCTGTCTAAACCCAATACCTGAAAATTGAAAATTATTCAAACTGCAGTAACTCAGGCCAGGGTTGCAGCCCAGTGGTAGAGCACTTGCATAGCATGTGTGAGGCACTGGGTTCAATTCTCAACAACACATAAATAAACAAACAAACAAACAAACAAATTTTAAAATGTTTCATGTCCTACTACAACTAAAAATATTTTTTATAAAAATGCAGTAACTCGCCAGTTACTCCCAAATTACAATTTAACTGCCTTAGAAAACTTTTGAACAACTCATCAGAACTAACCAGTCTCCTGTGTGAGATGACCTGGAGTGGACACAAGCAGAAAAGGTAGAGCCATAAACCTTGGAATGAAGAATGGCTGGTGACTGTGTGCTTGAACCTGAAATCCAAGGATCTCTCACACACTCTGCTTCCCTGTCTCTTATGCATAAAATTTATCATTACTTTGCAATATTTATATATCCCAATCAATTTAAATCAAATTGATGTTTGTGGGTGTTATATTGAACCAAAGGGCAAACACAGGGAAAAAATATAAGGTAATATTTTTCATTTTGTGTTTGGCTTGTCTACAGGACTTACAGATACTCCAGGGGCTCATCTAAATAAGAATTTTGTTTTTCTGTGTGTGGTGACAAGTGCTCCTCTTCCTAAGACCTAAAAATTAACAGGTTTAATTTGGGGTATCTCATAAGGACTCAGTGGTAGAGAAGTTTGGGGAGCTTGTGCCATATACTCTCTATCCTTTAATCCCCAATTTAAAATAACCATGATCAATTATAGAGCAGAATAAAAAGTAGCCAAAGTCAAAATATATATAATCATATAAATTGTGTGGGAGGTTGAAATGCTCCATGAGTATGACACTTTCTTTTCACCCTCATTATTGGGCACTTGTTTCTGGTTAAACTTCCCTGCTGGGTGTCCAAGACTGAACAGGTATTTGATATCGAACAAAAAACTTTTTCTAAATTTTGTGATATTAATCAAGTCTGCTTAGGGGTTAACTCCTGGGGACTTCATGAGGAACTGCATGGCTTCTTCAGTGTCTTTTTTTTCCTGTTTTTTTTTGTTTGTTTGTTTGTTTTGTTTTGTTTTACCACACATGCCAGGAGCCAGGATGAGTCAGTGTCTAGCTGACTGGCTTCCCAGACACCATTGGGAATATCTCTCTCTCCAATGGCCCTCCTGTTCACAAAAAACACACTGTTGGCTCCTGGTTTCCGAGGAATTCAAAATCCCTGCGTTTGGTAGTCATGGTGTTCTGCCAAATTGCAGGGCCCTTTGGAGTACTGCCATTGTATAAGGCAAAATATATATATATATAGATATATATCTACATATATATCTATATATATATATTTATACACATGATATCTATATCTATATCTATACACACACACACACACATATATAAAATTTGGTAGCAGGGATTGAATCCAGGCGTGCTTAAACACTGAGCCACATCCCCAGTTCTTTTTCTTTTTGTTTTTACTTTGAGACAGGGTCTCACTAAGTTGATGAGGCTGGCTTTGAACTTGGAATCCTCCTGCCCCAGTCTCTTGAGTTGCTGGAATTAAAGGTATATGCCACTGCAACTGATACCTGGAGGGTAAAATTTTTAGAGTACTATTTCAATATAAAGAAATCTGGAACTTATTTTCATGTTCTTATATCTTATCTATAACTATTAAATTCTCCATAATTAGAAACCGAAGAAATGAATAAAGATCTGATTTAAGGGAATACTATTCTCCAAGTGAGGTGACGTTTCTAAAAAGATTAATGGAGATAATTTAGTATGTTTTTACTATCTGTTACATAGAACCTTTAATAAAGAGGAACACCTGTGACATACTACCATGATTGAATACTTTTATTTAGTAACCAAATTTATACATAATGTGAATAATGTATTTCAAAATCCACTGTAAAGTCTCAAAAATATAGATTAACAACTCTCAAGAACAAGTCTTCTTCTGATAAAAAGAATCTATGTTAGAATTGTTTTCTTCAATTTTCAAAAGCGAGGATATTGCTGGGTACGGTGGTGAACACTTTTAATCCCAGCGGCTTGGGAGGCTGAGGCAGGAGGATCATGAGCTCAAACCAGCCTCAGCATGGGCAAGGTGCTAAACAACTCAGTGAGACCCTGTCTCTAAATAAAATACAAAATAGGGTTAGGGATGTGGCTCAGTGGCTGAGTGCCCCTGAGTTCAATCCCTGGTTCAAAAAAAAAAAAAAAAAAAAAAAAAAAAGCAAAGATACTGATTAATCTTTGAGACAAATTTTTGCACTATTCTATGATTATTTGTGAGACTTTCTTTATTTCTACAACATCAGCTAAGGATGTTTAATAAATTTAAAGCAAAAGTTAAAGGCAATTCCTCATTTCCTTCTCACACCAACATATGAGGTGCAGATAAGGGCTTTGCAATTTTTTAAAATATTTCTCCAAGTGTTTTCTTCATTATAGATATTTTGCTGTTATATAAGGCATACATTTGAGGCAAATGTCTTTCCACCTATAGATATCAGGTTTCTAATGTTAAAAAAGTTTGAAATTTTAGTAAAGACTTGGACACAGTTTTTATATTGGTTAGGGTTTCTATGCACTATAAATTCTCTAGTGATAAACAATGTTTGAAAAATTGCTAAAAGGTCAGCAATAGTTTTTATACTTGTATTATCTCTTCCCATTTTAAATTCTCTGGTGCTGAGTAAGGTGTGAACAACTTTACAGACATTGTCACATTTTGGTCTTTGTATAATTTCTCTCTACTATGATTTCTGTTGAGTGCAATAAGGGCTGAATCATCCTTAAAGTCTTTGGTACAATGTTACAATTTGGAGGGCTTCTCTCTAGTATGAATTTTCTGGTGTTCAGTAAGATGTGGTCTTTGAGTAAAACTTTTCCCACATTCTTCACATTTGCAGGGCTTCTCTCCTGCATGAATTCTCTGGTGTTGAGTAAGGTGTGAGCTTTGAGTAAAACCTTTCCCACACTCATTACATTCGAAGGGCTTCTCTCCTGCATGAATTCTCTGGTGTTTAGTAAGGCATGCTCTTTGAGTAAAACTTTTCCCACATTCTTCACATTTGTAGGGCTTCTCTCCAGTATGAATTCTCTGGTGTTGAGTAAGGTATGCTCTTTGATTGAAAGCTTTTCCACACTCATTACATTTATAGGGCTTCTCTCCTGCATGAATTCTCTGGTGTTGAGTAAGGTGTGAGCTTTGAGTAAAACTTTTCCCACATTCACTACACTTGTAGGGCTTCTCTCCAGTATGAATTCTCTGGTGTTGAGTAAGGTATGCTCTTTGATTAAAAGCTTTGCCACATTCTTCACACTTGTAGGGTTTCTCTCCTGCATGAATTCTCTGGTGTTGAGTAAGGTATGCTCTTCGATTAAAAGTTTTTCCACACTCTTTACATTTGTAGGGCTTCTCTCCTGCATGAATTCTCTGGTGTTCAGTAAGGCATAAACTTTGAGTAAAACTTCTCCCACACTCATTACATTTGTAGGGTTTCTCTCCAGTATGAATTCTCTGGTGTTCAGTAAGGTGTGACCTTTGAGTAAAACCTTTCCCACATTCTTCACATTTGTAGGGCTTCTCTCCAGTATGAATTTTCTGGTGTTCAGTAAGGTGTGGTCTTTGAGTAAAACCTTTCCCACATTCCTCACATTTGTAGGGTTTCTCTCCAGCATGAATTCTCTTGTGTTGAGTAAGGTGTGAACTTTGATTAAAAGCTTTCCCACACTCATTACATTTGTAGGGCTTGTCTCTTGCATGAATTCTCTGGTGTTGAGTAAGACCTACTCTTTGAGTAAATCTTTTCCCACATTCTTCACATTTGTAGGGCTTCTCTCCAGTATGAATTCTCTGGTGTTTGATAAGGGATGAATGATGACTAAAAGCTTTGCTACATTTCTTACATTTGTAGGGCTTCTCTCCTGTATGAATTCTCTGGTGTCGAGTAAGGTGTGCTCTTCGATTAAAAGCTTTGTCACATGTTTCACATTTGTAGGGTTTCTCTCCTGTATGAATTCTCTGGTGTTTGGTAAAGGATGAATAAGCATTAAAAGCTTTGCTACATTTCTTACATGTGTAGGGTTTCTCTCCAGTATGAATTCTCTGGTGTTCATTGAGGTGTGCTCTTCGATTAAAACCTTTCCCACATTCTTTACATTTGTAGGGCTTCTCTCCAGAATGAATTCTCTGGTGTTCAGGAAGGTATCCTCTTTTTGTTAAAACTTTCCCACATTCTTCACATTTGTAGGGCTGCTTTCCAGTATGAAGTCTCTGATGATTAATAAGGTTTGATCTGAAAGCAAAAGCTTTGCCACATGTTTCACATTTGTAGGGTTTCTCTCCTGTATGAATTCTCTGGTGTTTGGTAAAGGTTGAATAATCCTTAAAAGCTTTGCTACATTCCTTACATTTGAAGGGCTTCTCTCCTGCATGAATTCTCTGGTGTTTAGTAAGGTATACTCTTTGAGTAAAATCTTTCCCACATTCTTCACATCTGTAGGGTTTCTCTCCTGTATGAATCCTTTGATGTTGAGTAAGGGTTGAAAAATTCTTAAAAACTCTTTCACATTCTTTACTTTTGTAGGTTTCTTTACTACTATGCCATCTCAGATGTTTAGAAAGGGTGAAGCAATTATTAAAGGATTTACCACACTCTTCACATTTGTAGGGTTTCTCTCCAGTATGAATTCTGTGATGCTTAACAACAGGTGGCCCTTGATTAAAAGTTTTGCCACATTCTTTAACTTTGTACTGTTGATCACTGCTATGGCACCTGTGGTGTTTAGAAAGGGGTGAGCCACTCCATGCTTTGACACATTCCTTAAATTTGTGGGGCTCCCTTTCAGAATGAGCTCCACTGTGTTGAGGAGGGCTTGCAGTTGGATGGGAAGCTTTCTCACATTCCTCATGTTTGCAAGGCTTCTCTTGGCTCTGGGTACGTGGATGGGTAATAAGCTCTGAGCACTGAGGAAAGACTTTCCCACACTTGTCATCCTTGTAAAGGCTCTGTGCACAGTGAGCACACTCATGTTTTCTCATATTGCAACCAAAGCTAAAGTTCTTATGTGTTTTGCTACATTCATACTTTTTTCCTCCAAGATAAGTACCCTGGTAATTGCTTACAGTAGAGACCTGGCTAAAGGTATTGCTTATTTCATTATGTGGGGTGCATACCTTACAGAAATCTATATCTGAATTTTGATTAAGCAGTACTGAGTACAAAGGGACCTTCCCACTGTCATTAACAGTGTATGTTTGTGCACAGGAAGGAATACTTTGTTCATTGCAGAACAATGGACACTTTGTAAAGAAACTTTCAAAATGATCATTTTTAGAAACTTGTCCTTCAGGTAAAAATTGAATACTTTTCTGAGATATTAAATGTCCTTGAGGTCTGTTGACAGTAAAAGTTTCATTATGCACAGTCACTACTAATTTGTTTTGTCCTTTATAATATGATTTCTGACTTTCACTCTCACCTACACTGTCCCATGCCTTCTCTTGTTGTAAATAGTCAAGGTTACAATTTCCATATCTTCTCTTTATCAGTTTTTTAAATAAACATTCTATGCCAGGCTCTGGTGAAATTTCCTGGATATGATGAGAGGTCTTCACTGAAATAAATGAAAATAACGATTATTTTACATATTAGACTGGAAATATAACTTGCTAATATAATATGAAATTACAGCAGTCAGGACTTCAGCAGGGTGGCAGAATAATACACTGAAGGCCATTGTTACTCTATAAATACATAAACTAAATAAAAATGCATAGACAAAATTACTTTGTGAGATTAAGTCAAACCATGTGAGAGTTCGCAGTATCCAAGATGAGTATATCATTAAGAATAATAATATGGAAGAAAAAAGGAAAGCATGTTACTTTTATCCACTACAGGCCTTTCTCCTGGAGAATGCACCATTGCACAATTAGGAAAAATCTACCCACTTCCTTCTTCTCTCTCAAAGAAAAAGGGAAATGTGAAACATGAGCATTTCTGGGTTTCTTGGGGACTGTCTAAAGCCCACTTTCTGTCTACAATGACAGAGACCTAGATATAACAGATTTTGGATGATAATAACATAGATATTAAACAGGGGTAAAGAGCCTATGATCCCTAAGAGGAAATACGGATAAATCTTTTTAACATGAAAAATACACACACACACACACACACACACACACACAGCCAATGTCAGTATTACCTGGATAAAGTCTCTACATGGCAATCAAGACAAATGACTTGCTTTTTAATTTTTATAATTTTGGTTATTGGCTGATTCATTTCATTGACAAATTAAACTTCATGTATTTACTAAGTATTTCATGGTATTTTGAAGTAGAAATACATTGTGAAATGACTAAATCTAGCTAATGAACAAATGCATTATTTCACATAATTATCATTTTAGTGCTTAAACGACATTGCATTCATTCTATAAGCATTCATCAAGAGTAAGTACATTAGCTCATATGGTGGTACCAGTCTGGAAACCCCACAATCAGGATATTGAGGCAGGAGGATCCCAAGTTCAAAGCCACCCGCACTAACTTAGTGAGGCCATGAGTAACTTAGCAAGACCTTGGCTAAAATGAAAAATAAATAAAGGGCTGGGGATATGTCTCAGTGGTTAAGTGTTTCTAGATTCAATACTTGGTACCCACTCCCCCAAAAAAGAATCTAATACATTACACTCACCATGTGGTACAACAGAACTCTTGACCTTCTGATATCCATTAAAATAACATTTTGCAGACTTTGACCAACATTCCCTAAAACACAGCAGTAGCTGGTAACCATTTTATTCTCTACACTGCCGAGTTCCACATGTGAGTCAGAAGAGACTGCAAATTACTTTCTGTGTCTGCCTTATTTCACATAATGCAAAGTCCTGCGTATTCATCCAATATCACTTTAAGTGACAAGATATCTCTTTTCTATTGTTAATTTATTGTGTATATATACCATATTTTTTACTCATCCAATTCCTGAAGGGCACATAGGTTAAGTCCATGTCTTGACTTCTATGAACAATCCTTGCACTGAAATGGTAGTGGAGATATCTCTTCCACATACTGATTTAATCTCCTCTGGATACATATTTAGAATTGCATTTCTGGATCATGGGGTCATTCTACTTTAATTTTTTTTTTTTTTTATGTGTGGTGCTTAGGATTAAGCCCAGGGTGCTGTACCACTGAGTTACAACACAAGCCCTTTTAAAATTGTTTATTTTGAGACATGATGTCACTAAATTGCTATGACATGCCTGAAACATGAAATCCTCTTGCACAGCCTCCCAATTACCTGGGCATTCAAGCATGTAGCACTGTACATGCCTATTTTTTAATTACTTATGAGCTTCCATATTGATTTCCAAAATGACAATTAACCTACTATTGGCTGGTGTTTTATATGGCAAAATTAAAAATAGTACAGTACACAAGGAAACAGGGACACTTGACTTAATCAAAGGAATAAAATAAAACACTAGGAATTGAACATTAGGAAAGTAAGAGTTACGAATTACCCAAAGAACCAAAAAAACAATTTGAAATTAGTTTAGTGAACTAAACTAGAACACAGAAAACAGTAAAATTCAGGCAAAAATCATTAGTATAAACAAGCAAAAATTGTGTATTTGAAGCATTTCTTAAGAAATAGTGTCTAAGAGAGTCAGGGGTGGTTATGCACAGCTGTAATTCTAGCAATTTTGGAGGCTGGGCCAGGAGGATCACAAGTTGGAGGACAGCCTCAGCAACCTAGTAAGTCTGTCGAAAATAAAAAAAAAAAATTTGAAAAGCTGAGGTAAAGGGCAATGGAAAAACAACTTAGTTTAATCTCAAGTATCAATTTTAAAAGTCTGAAAAATTATAAATATGAGCAATAGAACATATCAAAATTTAAGAAACGCAATTATCTTCAAGTAGGTAAAAAACAAAAAGATTCAAAGCACATTTCACTCAATTTTTCAATATTCACAAAGAGAGAATCTTGAGAGCACCAAAAGAAAAATCAGCGGCAGTGAGAAAGGTACTCGAATATAATTATTAGTCAATTTCTTAGTAGAAGCCTTGCAATAAAGAAAGAAATTGGGCAATAATGTCAAAATGGTGAAAAAAACAAACTTACCAACTAAGAATACAATGACCACAAATACTATCTTTCAAATGTGAGGAAAAAATAAAGACTTTAAATATGCATGAATGCACCCAAACTTCATAACTACTTCACCTGTTCTTCAAAAAATACTAAAGTGAATTCTTCATGTTGAAAAATGAAATAAATATGCACAGCAACACAAGTCATGTGAAATTTTTAAGTATTCCTGGTAAGGAAAAGTCATATAGCAATACAGAATCTGATTTTACTGGAATGATGGCTCATGAAAAACTTTTTCAACAAAATTTGAAATACATGAACATGAAAATCATCATAAACCTCTTCATGAACATGCAATATAAAAACAACTGTGCCATCATTAACATAATTTTCAAAGGACATATAAATATACTGAATATTGTTATGAAATTGAAAATAATTTGCCAGTTTAAAATACAGTGTAGTTTGAATCCATCCCATTTATTGATTCCTGATTTAACTTCTTGCACCTTATGGGTCTTGTTAAAAGGGTCACATCCGAGGACAACATGGTGAAGATTCAGGCTTACTTTTTCTTCTAATACTCACATGGTCTCTGTTCTAGTCTGTTCTAGTACCTGAGTCTTTGATACACTGTGAGTTAAGTTTTGTGCAGGGTGAGAGATAAAGGTTTAATTTCATTTTGTGACATGTGGCTTTCCGTTTTTCCCAGCACCAGTTGTTGAACAGGCTATCTTTCTCCAGTGAATACTGTTGGCACCTTTGACTAGTATGAGATACCTGTATTTATGTGGGTTTGTCTCTGTTTCTTCTATTCTGTACCATTGGTCTATATGTCTGTTTTGGTGCCAATACCATGCTGTTTTTATGACTATAGCTCTGTAATACAGTTTGAGGTCTTGTATTGTGATGCCTCCTGCTTCTCTTCTCTTGCTAAGGATTGTCTTGGCTATTCTGGTCTCTTATTTCTCCAAATGAATTTCATGATTGCTTTTTCTAGTTCTATGGAGAATGTCATTGGGATTTTAATAGAAATGCATTGAATTTGTATAATGCTTTTGGTAGTGTGGCCATTTTGACAATATTAGTTCTGCCTATCCAGGAGCATGGGGGGGTCTTTCCATCTTCTAAGGTCTTCTTCAATTTCTTTCTTTAGCGTTCTGTAGTTTTCATTGTAGAGGTCTTTTACCTCTTAAGATTGATTCCCAAGTTTTTTGTTTGTTTTTGTTTTTTGAGGCTACTGTGAATAGGGTAGTTTTCTTTACTCTCAGCAAAAGAAACAATCAATAATGTGAAGAGAGAGCCTACAGATTGGGAGAACATCTTTACCACATGTATCTCAGATAAAGTATTAATCCCTAGGATATATAAAGAACTCAAAAAACTTAACACCAAAAAACCACAAATAACCCAAACAATAATGTGCTAAGAAACTGGACACTTCACAGAAGAATATATACAATCTATCAACAAATACAAGAAAAAATATTCAACATCTCTAGCAATTCAAGAAATGTAAATCAAAACTACTCTAAGACTTTATCTCACTCCAAACAGAATAGCAATTATCAAGAATACAAGCAACAGGGACGGGATATAGCTCAGTTGGTACAGTGTTTGCCTCACAAGCACAAGGCCCTGGGTTCAATCCCCAGCACCACAAAAAATAAATCAATAAATAATAAATAATAAATAAATAAAAAGAATACAAGCAACAATAAATGTTGTCAAGGATGTGGGGGAAAAGGTATACTCATACTTTGCTGGTGGGAAAACAAAATGGTGCAACCATTATGGAAAGCAGTATGGAGATTCCTCAGAAAACTTGGAATGGAACCACCATTTGACCCAGCTATCCCACTTCTTGGCCTATACCCAAAGGACTTAAAATCATTATACTAGAGTAAGGCAGCCACATCAATGTTTATAGCAGATCAATTCACAATAACTAAAGTATGAAACCAACCTAGGTGCCCTTCAACAGATGAATGGATAAAGAAAATGTTATATATATAACATTTATATATATATATAAATAACATATATATGTATATATATATATATAACATATATATATTCCATATATATATGGAATATATATATTCCATGATATATATATATCATGGAATATTACTCAGCTTTAAAGAAGAATGAAATTATGTCATTTGCTGGTAAATGGATAGAGTTGGGAGAATATCATGCTATAAGTCAAACCCCCAAAAACCAAAGGCCAAATGTTTTCTCTGATATGAGTATGCTAACTCACAATAGGAGGGGAGAGGGAAGAATAGAGTTACTTTATATTAGGTAGAGGGGAATGAAGGGCGGGAAAGAAGTATGGGGGTAGGAAGGATAATAGAGTGAAACAGACATTATTACCTCATGTACATATAAGACCACATGACCAATGTGATCCTACAATATGTTTAATCAGAAAAATGAAAAATTATACTCCATTTATGTATGCTCTATCAAAATGTGTAAATGCATTCTAATGTCATGTCAACAAATTAGAATAAAAAATAAAATGTAGTGTAAGTTTAAAATGAAATACCAAAGTAAATGACAAAATACTTCTAGAATAAAGGGAAGTGAAATAGGAATCAAAAAATGTCACCAGAAAAATCAGTGAACCACAAGTTAGAGTAATAAGAAAAGAAAGAAAAGGAAAGATGAGGACAAAGGAAACATTAAAAAAAAAAAATAAAACTGTATGCAGTCTACCAGAGACTCTAAATCTAAGGATGAAATGTGAAGGCAAAAGTATATAAAAATATTACATATAAAAGTGGCAGAAGCTTATGGGGCAATAATTATCATATGGGAAACATACTTTAAAACAAGAACTTATGAGCTATAACTTATCTCATTGTAATTTTATTGGCAATAGAAAAATAAAAAATAAAAAAATAGAAGCAAATATAATTTTAATGGCAATAGAAACAAGGATCAGGCATATCTTAATTTCATCCTACATTGCCCTAATTTGTGAAATATTGGAAATTGCCATCAAATCACAAAATTTAGGTAAAAACATAAAAACAGTATCAATTGATGTGAGGAAACCTACACTACAACATGAAATCTACCACAGAAAAGGAAAAAGGAAGGAAATTTAACCAATAAAATTCTGACCAACCATGAATATATTATTTTATAAACCCTTTTATGTCACTACAATTTTCACCTCTGACTATATGTCCAAAATAAGCAGCCATGGTGAATCACTGACAGTCATTATATGGCGGAAAAATTCCACAGGAAATCCATTAAAAGTATTCATAATGAGCTCTGATAAGGGAATTTCAATCAATAAACATATAAGTGATATTAGAGAAACTGCTTTATGATGCTAATATGTTACAATGGTCTCCCCTAGAGGTCTCCAGAAATGTGCACAGATTTCTGAGAGATGCCCCAAATAATGGAAATGCTGTTAGATCATGCTGACCCTCCAAGCAAAGGGGAGTGTTTGAGCTGTTAATTTGAATATATTGGGACATCATTGCAAAAGAAAGACTAAAGAAGTTGAAAGCATGATAAACATAGGGCAGTACATGTCCTTCTAGGACAGCAATAGCAATAAACCTAAGCTTCTGGAAAAACATTTCAGTGGCATAATAACTTCTCCACCAGCATTTGGAAATCTGGCTTCCTCCTTGATCTTTAGACCTCTCAACTGTGTCCTTGACTAGGTACATGACTCAGGGCTCTCTTGTTTGCTCCACAGGAAGTTGCCCAAATATGGCTTAGAGACAATGAGATGTGTTCATTGGAAAATGAAATGACTATTTCTTAGGATTCTCCCGTGACTGCTAATACTTCTGTTCTGGTACTGTAAAGGGAATAAGTTGGACTTTGACATGTCGGTCACATCATTCTATATCACCTGAATTACTGAAAGTACCACTAATCTAAATTGAAGGGTATATATCATCTCCAGAAAGGGAGAGATTAAGGACTAAAAGAAATGGCATTAATATCTTCTTCTCTGTAACAAAAACTGCCCAAGTCTTTTTCTTGAAAGCAAAAATCTGAAACTCATTCATGAAGACCAGAAGTTCCCAAAAAATATTCTGCAGGGAAAGAAAATTATACAATTAGGAATTCTGAAGGGAAGCTCTGCTCACCCAGGAAGACCAGGTTTCTGTAGGTCTCTAACATCACATATCTGTATAAATTCTGCTGAGCAGGCTCCAGGCATTCCCATTCCTCTTCAGAGAAATCAATGGCCACATCCCTGAATGTCAACAGCTCCTGAAATGAAACAATAGATAAATTCATAGCACATTTACCATATGATCATTCACAGAGCTTGTAAGTTGACTGAAGATGAAATGAGAGTAGAACTGGCTCTCAAATAGGTGAGGGACTTTAATTATTTAAGAAAATACTTTGTAACACAGTGACATTCTCTATTATCTAACTCAGAGGAAAGAGTGCCATAAGTCTAAAAACACTATATATACTCCAATTTCACAAAAGTAAAATTAAGGCATCAACACAAGAATATACAATTTAATTTCAATTTTTATATAATAACATAAATTGTCTACTTCTCAGAAGAGAAAGTTATGGTGAATAAGAAGGGTGATTTTCAAATTTTAAATGCACAACCATGAATCAGAGATTTACGAAAATGCAGATTCTGGTTTAGTAGTTCTGGGATGGGACCTGGTTTTCTGAATATGTGGCAGTGATTCCAATCTAGTGATTCTAGTGCCAATGGTCCAAGAGAAATTCTTGAATAGCAATGAGGCAGAACACTATAAGAAAAATATCATTCATGAATTTGAGTTCAAGTATTTTAAGAGATTTATGTACTTTTATTAAAATAGAAACACTCAACAACAATCCTATTTGAACAATTCAAATACATCCTTCTCACTAAGAATTTTTCATGCCTTAATGCAGAAAATCAAAGACTGTGATCACAGTAATGGTATTCAGCTTTTATGACATTTTGTCAAACACCCAGTAGAGTCTGATTTTCACCCAAGTTTATTTGACCTGCAATTCAGAAAACAAGGAAGCATCAAACTTAAGATAAAATGGGAAAAATGGAAAAATTTTCAGAGCAGGACAGTGATTATAAATGAGAAGACTAATAGAAACATATTAAGAAACAAGATGAAATTGATCAAATGATATTTCATGTACAACACACAGAAATGTCAACTTTATACATTGAAACAACAGACAATTTTTTATGCAAATGAAAATAAGTCACACATTCCACTTTGTGAAACATAAAAATCAATTTGGGATGGATGCTATTTTAAAAGACACTATTGAGATACACACATTTAAGGATAGGGATTAAAATAAAAGCCAGTTACTGAGTCTTTTACACTTGTCCCTGTTATTCAAAATTTAATTTGAGGCACACTTTATAATTTTTACACACTTGGAAAGATGTGATTCTTGTTTCATTCATGCAATATGCAAGGGGGTTATGCGGTGTATATTTGTGAACTGCAGATAGAATAAAATGAAAGCCTATAGGACTGTGGTCTGCTTCAGGACCTCCAGGAATAAAACAGTATTTCTGGTAAAAAGCATAAGCTACATTCCCCAAAGCAAGGCACAAAGAAAAATTACTAAGAAAGTAGAGTTTCTGTATGAATTATAATGGTTTATGTAGATTATTTAGAAAACTCCTACCAAGACTCCTAAAGACAAAGAAAAAAAATAACTTTATAGGGAAAATCTGGCAGACAGCATTTACACCAAGAAAATAAGGTTACAATAGCTGTAATAGAAAATTGGTACCACGTGTCAATCACCATGAAAGGACACATCATCAGTGGCCAAATCAAAACCAAAGCACATAATAGAGTATTTTGTAGACTTTTCTTGGCATTGTAGAGCTTGAGTCTCTTCTAACCATTTTGTTCTTTTAGGACTTACTAAGTCCTTCTGGGCAATGAATGAAAATTTCATTCACTCTTGTGTAATTATAGATGATAAAGCATCCAGATGGAACATAAACAAAGCATGGTTCACTACTTCAGCATCATTTAATGACCCAAAAAATATCCCCTTGGGAATCAAGGATACCAAGACATTCTGATATCCATTTATCAAAAAGAAAACTTTTCAATCTTGCAGGTCACGTATGCATGGATGGCTTAGATGAAAGTGTAAGACAGAAGGTACCCTATAGTGGGTATATATGGGCATATATATTTAAAGAGTTAAAGATGACTATTCTGAGAATATAAGGGAGTACAGTGGCTAAAACATATTAAACACAAAAGTAAATGGTAGAGATAAAAGGGTCTGCACATTCCAAACAGAAGGTAGTTTGGGAGGAAAATTTGATGCCTTCACCTACAGGGGTCACACACGTGGAAACCAACTACATCTTGCTCCTCCTTCTTTAGGCTTCCTTCTCAGAAGTGACTGCCTATAATTTAAACCCATATCTGGAAAATGTGGGTCTCAAGAAAGAAAACACATGGGTCTCAAGGACCTTTTTTGTAGGCTCAAGATTAACTTAGCTACAAGTCTGAGCTCAGACCTGCTTCCCAATTTTTTTTATTTTTTATTTTATTTTATTTATTTATTTATTTATTTTTGAACCAGGGATTGAACTCAGGGACTCTTGGCCACTGAGCCACATCCCCAGCCCTATTTTGTATTTTGTTTAGAGACAGGGTCTCACTGAGTTGCTTAGGGCCTCGCTAAGTTGCTGAGGCTGGCTTTGAACTCGCAATCCTCCTGACTCAGCCTCCCAAGTCGCTTGGATTACAGGCGTGTGCCACCATGCCCGGCCCGATTTTTTTAATGTAGTTTTAAATGAGAAAGGACTCACTACTTATGGGTTAAAGTATTCACACTCAGTGGGATTTTATCTTGTAGTAGGGATTGAATCCAAGGACTGTTTACAGATTTACCTCTAGAAACATCTGTAACCCTTCTCATTACTTATTTTGAGACAGTGTCTCTAAGCTACCAAGGTAGATCGCAAATGAGCAATCCTCCTGCATTACCCTCCTGAGTAGCTGGCATTCCACCCACCATGCCTGGCCAAACTCAGTGTTTATGTCTATGGGAGGCAACAAATGTGTAAAGCACTTGCATTCACATATCAAGAGGAAAAACAAGAGCATCCATCTTTTTCGGAAAATAAATGTAATATTTGGTTGCTATCTCCATGAAAACAAATCATTTACAAAAACATAAATCATGTGATTTGCCAAACCTTATCTCACATGATTTAGTATTAAACTCCAATATCCAGGTGATAAGATCTATGACTTATTGACTGTCACAGGCCTTCATGGATGAGGAGCTTAAGATTTGGTAAATCAGGAATTCACCTATGCACCTACCACTCAATTTTTAAAAACTGCAATCACTTTTCTGCAGCTATAAGAGAGAGATTTTTCTTATTTATTATATCTGGTAGAATTTCTAAAGCTAATCACTAGAATTCCCTTGAAATCACCTCCCAAAATACAAAGCAGATGAGAAACCCACAAAGAACACTTCAGAGAATAAGAAAGACAAATAAAACATGTAAATAAAGTAATGTAAGGCAGAGGTCCTTTTCCAAAGTCCAACTCTATTCTATAACTTCAGATATATTTTCTTACATTTTAAGCTCTCCTAGTAAAATATGTTTTACAATTAGGGAAAAGTTGAAGCTAAAGTAAGTAAAGAAATCTTTTCAAGGTGACCAGTCAAGGAAGAGCAGAACTGACTTTAAAATAGGTCAGACCTAAGGTTAAAATCAAGACTTCCTGACATCTTGGATATTCTCCCATCCCTATTCTTACTCACTGAAGTACACTGTGAATTCCTCACCCTGATGGGTGTAGATTTTCCTTGTATTTTGGAATACTCTCCTTGCACCCAACTCAGAGAAAAGGTGGAGAAGAGAATGAATTCTGTATTTCCCCCTCAACTCCATGATCCAATGTAGGCCAACAAAGTCTCCATACAACAGAGATTATGGGGAAAATATTCATGGTCCAAGAAGTTGCAGATATAGATAAAATTTTAAAAAGAGAGAGATGCCTCTAAGTCCCAGGAAAACCAGTTTTCCCTCAATCTCCACCCCAATCCCCAGTCTGTCCTCTAGGAAGAGATGAGCAGGAGGCTGATGGTCTACAGACAATCTAAGAGAAATACCTCTGTGGGTACAGAGTGTCATTCCCAGGCAGTTCTGAAATCCAGCACCAGGGCAAAAATAGGACACTAGGTAAGGGCATTTCACCTAGTAAAGTTTCTCTTGTACTGAGCTTTTCATTTATGAGACCTAAATAGCTAAAAGTAACAACAGAAGTGGAAACATTTATTTTAGCTCACATTTTCAGAGGTCTCAGTCAATGGTAGGCTCACTTCAAAACAAAAACATCATGGAAGAACAGTGTGGAGAAAAGATGTTCAGCTCAAGGTAGCCATGCAGCAGAGAAGGAGGAAGGTGTGGAAGAATAGGATCCTGTTCAGGGCTACACCAGTGACCTACTTCTTCCAACCAGTTCCCCCTCCCAATAGTCAACTCAGTTGTCAATAGACTAGTCCACAGAAGAAGTCAGAGCCTGCATCATCCAATCATGGTCTGAAAGCCCTTCTCTCCACCTTGCTGCAGTTGGGGACCATGTTTCATCATATGAGATTTTGGAGATATCCCAGATATAAATCAGAATACTTGTCAAAGATATGGTGATAAATGACGGTGCCTAAGGAAAAAATAAAGAGGCACAAAGATTTTGTAAAGCAGAGTGTAGTGGTTATTCTCCGCTCTCCACCCATGTGAAACATTAGCCTCCTGAAAACAAACTTTTTCAAAAACATCAGCTACTACTTAGGGGCATATGATACTTAAAATACTGTGTCAGGTTCAAATATTGCATGGGTAAATATTGTTAATAATCTTGTGAACTGCAAAGGAAAAACTGATATTTTGGAATCTGGGGGAAACTCAAAAATGAAGGATTTTTTTTTTTCATCCCTGTGAGCAACTCTAGAGAGAATAGGGTCTAAGTTTTGAGATCCCACCTCTCATACTATGGAAGAATCACAGAAAATGAATAACCCTGGGGAGACAGGAAAAGCTGATGTCTCTGTCCACAAAGTGCCTCCTACGCAGGAACCATATCCACCAAGTTGACTTCTCCCAGGATGACGTTTTGTGCATTCTGCACAAACAGTGGAGACCTAGAGATGCCCAATGATGGTGATTTCAAGTGGAATTCTAGTGATTAGCTTTAGACCTAGAGATGCCCAATGACAAAATGTCTAGAGGTTCCAGCTGCTAGATGATCTCCCATCCCATGGTCCACAGTGATCAAAAGGCCATATGCCATAGTAGTGAACTTAGATCAGCTGCATCTGTAACTAATTTTAGGCAGGATATAGTCCCTCCACAGCTGATTCTCCCTTTTAACAAAAAGCTGCAGATTCTATATTTTCTGGCATTCTAGGTATCCTAGCACCCTTCCTAGAGTTCTTGCATGACTGGCAGTTCAGAGAGTGACATAAGCCCCAGCAGAGCCACCTGGGTCTCACAAGCAGAGGACACTCCAGAGCTCTAGAGGCATGACAAACAAAGTCCTATGAAACTGTGGAAGGACGCCCCCTCCTCTATGACTTCAGACCTGATTGGGCAGTTCCCAACCAAAATCCACCACTGGGGAGAGTATCAGACCCCACACAGGCATTGAGTGCCTGGAGATGTATCCAAACCCTGACTGAATGAGGTCAGAATGACACAGTCTTGGATGCAGCTCCTCTTAGCCAATTTCTTTTTCATAAGGGACATTTGCATTTTGGCACAGCTTTACTCTTGCCTTTGGGAGCTGGCAGAGTTGTCTTCCTCCTTCTTTACTGGGCTACTCCTGTATCTTCCTTCGAAACATGGAATAACATATGCATGTGTCATGTTACAACTCAGTTGTTCAAGTAAGCCAACTCTGGACTCAGCACAAGAGAACTGCAGAAGCCAGGCCTTGCTGTGCTAGGAATGAAGGAGTCAGGTTAGACTGCTCCTGCATGACCAAGGCTTCCCACACTTTCTCTCTCAGTCTATTACATCTCAGCAAACAAAAGATCCCCAAAAAGTAATATAATTATTAAACACATTTAAAATGATAGTTATACAGCAGTAGTATTTTTAAAAAATAAAAAAGAGTTAAAAGCAAGAAAACAAACATCAGGTGAGAAGTCTGCTTGATGCACATTTCAAAAGAAAACCTGTTTGCAGAGGAACAAACATGTTAACAACCTCTGGAGCCAGACTGATGATATGCAGCTCCAGAACAAATCAGTCTCTGGAGATGAGGCTTGGAAATCTAAGGGTTTAACTCTGGAAGCTCAGCACCTGCTCCTGTCCTGTAAGAGTTTAATGTAAGAAAATCAAGCAAATCCAAAGAGCAGATTCATAAATTCAACTCCTTTTAAAATGTAGAGAAGTCCATAAGAATGTAGCATGGAGTGAAAAGAGACCCTGCCCCTGAGAAATTATATGTATGAAAGAAATATGAATGGAAATGTATTGTCAGTAAAATGTCAAACAGGAAGAATAAACATGCAAACTAATTGAATGTAATAAAATGATAGAAATTATTTTTAGATTAAAAGCCACATAAGAAAAGTGCTCAATGTCAGAGATTATCAATAAAAGTAATGTAAATGACATCAAAATAAGTAAGGGTAAATGTTCATAAGGAACAAACACATGCATAAATGCCCAGATGGTTGACACATTTCACTGACATTTATTAGTAAATCTGAATTTATGCACAATATACAACCCACTGTGTTTTGCCAATGTGTAAAATATTCATAGAACATTAATGTTTGGGGACAAATAAAAGTGATACCATCAACATCATCAAAACACAAACTTGAAAAAATTTAAGATCTATAAGCCATGCAATGAGTTAATCAACTGGGTACAACAGAGTCCCGGACAACAGCACAGCATCATGTGTTCAAAAGACCCAGGCAAAGAAATGGTTAAAAAAGAAAAGAAATATTTAACATAATTCTAATGGAATAGTAATGGTAACAATAAGTTACAGAAAGCTCAAAAATAATACAATCAAGCAAAACAATGATTCTTGAGAAGGACATGGTAAAATTATGAGCAGTAATAAAAGAGGCACAGGACTGTCATCATCTATGTGTGCAGAAGGAAAAGGAGATCAGTTAGACACACCTGAACTGCCAACACCCAGGAGTATTTAGATTCTCAATATTTAAACTCAGCATTGCTTTATGCAGAGAAATATCTTGGCTTCTTCAGAGCATTTCACCCCATTTGCTCAGATATTTAAACCATAATTAAAAATTTTAAACCCATATCATAAAATAAAAATTTCAAATACATGGGTAAACTAGAATTGTATGCCACCAAGAGTTCATGAAAGAGACAACAGAAAAACAAATCAGATCAGTAGCCTGTGGTACCTGCAGTTTACATGAACTGACACATTAGAAGGATGGACTGCCACACTTGGGGAGCACTCTCACTGTAAAGCTGCAGCCCGGCATGGGTCATTCCTAAGTAGTGAGGGGGGACATCCTGAGCAGCTACAAAAAAATTCTGTGAGGTCAATGCACCCTACGCCCCTTTTTCACAGTGTGGAAATGCTCCCTCTTCCAGGGTCATGACTCTCATCAGTGCACAACGCATAACAAGACCCAGATTAAGGTTCTGACCTATAATGTCTTTTTTCTGCAACCATGTCTAACAAAAAAGAGCGTGAATTTGCAGAACAACAACCAATGTCCTAACAACCAGTTATCCAATAATTCAAATTTGACACTGGCCAATAGAAATACTACAAGTTTGGGGCTCAAACCTGCAATACATTGCCTATATGGGAATCCAGTTTCAAACCCCAGGGTATCATGTTTTATCCACTTCCTATAAACTGGGGGACCATACAACTACTTAAAATGTTGAATAATTTGATATAACTACTAAGAATAAAGACACACACTTGACTATGTGTACCAGCTTCTCAAAACTCAGCAAGTTAATACATAGAAAGATGCACAGAGCATGGAAAGTGGCAGAAGAATATGGTGCAGGTAGGTAATCCTTGAAAAGAGCCAAGTGAAATTTGGCCCCATCCTTTGTGTACTATAGCAGCTTACTACAGTCACTCTTCCCAAGCTGAGTATGGTGGTGCACACCTGTAATCCCAGTGGCTTGGGAGGCTGAGGCAGGAAGATCAAGAATTCATATTGAAGCTCAGCAACTTAGAGAGGCCCTAAACAGGTCCATGAGACCCTGTCTCTAAATAAAATATAAAAAAGGGCTGGGGACATGGCTCAGTGGTTAATTATCTCTAGATTCACTCCCTGGTTCACAAAGGAAAAAAAAAGTCACCTTCCCATGATGACTTTGATAGTCCCCCATCTTAATTATAACACTCTAAACCTACATAAACAATTAACTAAACAGTTTGCTTTAAGTTTCCAGAACAAAATATTAGTAGTCAGCTAAAAATGCTTAAATTTTCCTCCTGCCTACAGCTCCATGAAGTCTGACCCACTTCAATCTCAGCCAACACACAGTCATTTCCTGTCCCCTCTTAAGTACATGCTGGCTTAATTGTAAAAGATTCTTTGATCATACATCTCACAACTGAGTTACATCCCCAACCCTTTCTACTATTTTGATCTTTCACAGTTTCACTAAATTCCCCAGGCTGACCTTCAACTTGTGAACTTCTTGCCTCCATTTCTGAGTCCCTGGGATTACTGCATCCACCATGATGCCCAGCTGGATCTCAATTTTCTGTTCTTTCTCAACTCCACCCACTTTCTCCTGCCAGGTGTTCTATTTGCTTCTCCCTTGTTTTTTCCTTCCTCTTTTCTCTCTATAGCTCCCTAACCATGGGAAAATTACATTAACCTTCTTCCTCTCTTAAGTCAGGACTTAAGCCACATTATATGTCCTTCAGCTCATGCACCATGCCTGTGAAGACCAGAAGCTAAAGCCACCTCATGATGTATTGGCACCCCCACAAAGAGATCATCAAGGAAGCCTAAAGACAGCATGGGAAGGGCCTTCCTCCATAGAAAATATGCCCACAGTAAGAACAGGCCCAGCAGAAGCCCCTGGGAACAACTGACAATGGAGACTCACCTGAAGTTGATGACATTGTGATAGTAATAATAGTGACAAATCAGGCTCATCCACATCCTGTGCTCCTACCCCTAGAATACAACCTGGGAAATGAAGACTAGGGCAGTGGTTTTGTACATGCAGGGTGTCCAGTGCATCTCCTGGATGAGATCTGCTGTGTAAATTACGTACTCACCTTCTCACCCAAAAAGCCATAACTCCACTTGCAAGTGCCACCAGAACATGGACTGATCCAGTCTCCACTTGCCATCCAGGACAGGAAACAGCCCGCTTTGCTGGAGGTCAGCTCAACAGTGAGTAAGGCTATGAGGGCCAAAGGACAATGAGGAGGATGATCAATGTCATCACAAATAGGATGTTGTTTAAGGTGGAGGCCACCTGCCCAGGAGGAAGCAGTGCTCCCTTAAGAGAAGTGCTGATAGGGATCCAGCCTCTTGTAGACAAACTCTTAAAGCACGAATGGAATTGGACTTGCCAAATACCCTCCAATACTCCAGCCTGGCTTGTTTAAAAAAAAAAACAAAAAACAAAAAACAACTCACACTAATGAATACTAATTTGTAACAAGACCTAAAAGCTATAACTAACATTGTTTAGGATATTCAGCACACAGGACCGAATTCATACATCCTGCTAATTGCAATGCCAGGTAACTACAACTGTTTCAAAGCAGTACATTTAAAAGATGAATTCTTTGCATTCCATGAAAAGAAATTCCTAATTACAGTTTGATTTTGAGTGATAGAAGTTCAATACAAAAGTAAACCATCCAGTATTGCTAGAGTCTTACCTCAGAGATTTAAAGGATTTCTGTTTTGCTGAATGAGTGTCTAACAAAAGTGTTAGCTGTGAGGGTTACAGCTGAATAAAGGAATCCTTTACCAATATGTGGATGACCTGCTTACAGTCAAGCCCAACCAAGAACACCACCTTTCAAATATTATGCTGCATCCCTAAAAGACTCAGTTTGTAAATTCCACTTATCTGGAATTTCAGACTAGCCTGAATTTTGACATCAGATTGAAAGAAGTCAGAAACCAGAGACAGAAATGTGTGTTCCTGGGAATGTAATGGTTCTCCCATATTTGGGTGTCTAATTTTAGATTAATAACTAAATGTCTGTGTGAAACCCTAAAAGGAACAGAAATCAAGCATTTGACTTGTACACCAGAAAGCCAAGCTGCTTTGAGAGGTTAAAACAAAGCCTCATGACAGCCCCTGCCCTTCCTGACTCATAAAGGTTTTAAGACTACATATGAATGAGAAACAAGGTACAGCCCTTGGAGTTGCCATATGAACATTGGAGACACTGTGACCAGTAGCCCATTTGGCAAAACAGCTTTGATGACACAGTAAAAGGAGGGTCCTCCTGCCTTTGTGGCTTGACTGCCCCTTGTGATTTACTACAAGAGGTTGGGAAATCCACTCTAGGACAACCCATTACTCTGTGTGTTCCTCATTGAGTCCTGGTGCTGCTCAAACAGAAGGATGGGTGTCAACTGAGTAGGGAGGACAGAAAGATTCCAGGCCATCCTATTGACATCCTACAAATGTCAACCTCAAGAGGAACCATGCCACCTTTAATGAAGCAACTGTTGCCAGCAGATGGTAATGGGCCAATACAGCGTGACAGCTCAGAGAGCTTGGAGACTCTTCAGCAAGTGTTTTTTGCTTCAGTGACCTCTCATTGAGCCAGACTGGCCTCTTCACTGATAGAAGCAAGTTCATGAACAATGGACAGTGGATAACTGGATACTCTGCAGTCAAGGAAAAACATATTTAAAGTTGAGGCTTTGCTGCTAAAACATCAACACAGATAGCCAAGTTCATTTCTCTGAAAACAGCTCTCCCTGACCAAAGGAAAGAAGGTAAGAATTTGTACTGAATCAAAATATGCTCTCATGAGAGTACATGTACATGGAGCTACCTGAAAGGAAAGAGGAATCTTTGCAGCTAAGAACAATGGCATTAAGCATGCCCTTGAAATTCCTGGCATTAATATAGGCTGTGCCCACATCAAAGCAGGTGACAATCATGCACTATATCCTGGTCATCAGAAGATTGACATCTAGGTTACCAGGAGAAATCAGGTTGCTGACAGAGTAACCAAAAGGGCATGAAAGAACAAACTCGTTATCAGGGCCCTGAACCTCAGCTTCAGTCAGACCAATGCAAACCTTTTCATACTGATAAGAAGAAAAGGGGCAAAGAAATTTTTGACTTCTAGGATAACAATGCCAAGTGCAGAGAGACTCCCATGGGCTCACCCTTCTGCCTGAAGCATTGGCCAGCTCCTGATAAAACACTTCCACAAGAATGCTCACTATGGAAGGGTGCCTTGGTAAATTTCTTCAAGCCCCATTTCTCCATGCCTCCAATGGAGTATGCAGAAAGGATTCAAAACTGTGTCTTTTGCACTCAAACAATCCAAAGACTAATAGGCAGTCTACCACAAATTCTAAATATGTAAAAATACAATCTTCTATGTTTGACAAGTAGATTTTACCCCAATTCCCTATGTCATAGGAACCTGTAAATATTTGCTTGAATTGGTAGACAACATTTCTGTGTGACTCAGGCTTATTCTACCAGAATAGAAAAGACTTCAGAAGTAAGTAGTGTCCCCTGGAAGGAGTTGATGCTAAGACATAGGCTCCTTTCCTCAATGCAGAGTGACAGCTGAATATCTGTCACCGCAGAAGTGGTCCAACATTTGAGCAAAACATTTCATATCCAATAGAAATTACAAGCTTTATGGAGACCCCAAAGTACAGGGAAAACAGAAAAGAGAAATTACACCTTTAAAAAGATGGTAGCTAATTATGCCAAGAAACCTACCTGCAGTAGGAATAGGTGTCTGTCAAATGCTCTCCTCCAAAGTGTATCCATAGCAGCAATATTAAATTGAGCCCACAAAGAAGCAATGTGTTTGAGACTATTCCTTTTATTATAGTGGGAGAGCAGAAAATATGGCAAAAGCAACCCCACCCCCAACAAAATTTAGTTCAAACAGTATGTACAGCAATCAGTCAAAGAAACTGCTGTACAAGAGTGAGCTTCTTCCAGGTCACCACCAAGGCTGGAATTGCCTCTGTCCCTTCTAGTAAAAATCCAAAAGAAAAAATTACAACAGACAACAGCTTTCCATTCTAGGAACTGCTTCAACACCCAATTTGGGCAGGAAGCAGCTTAAAGATGTAGTCACCCATTTTTCAATAAAAATTGACTACAGGGAAAGTAAACAGAACCCTGCTGCTCTACCACTGTGATGAATTTTAAAACTTGTTTCTTTTTTTCCTTACTTTCTCCCTCTCCCCCTTCCTAACCAAGGGAGGAGCAAGAATAACCTTCTTCCTGTCCTTGGCTAATTATCTCTCCTTCAGCTCTTATACCACAGGAATGAAAAAATCAAGACTTCAATGCTGGCACTAGAAGATCTAAGAAATGGCTATCTCTCAAGGTACAAGTAAATTAGAACTCCTGATGGCAGAGCTAGAGGGTAGCCTTATCACTAAAGGCCCATTGTTCCCCAGGGAAATTAGAAGTCCGGCCACTAGGACAGGAGTGCTCTCTCTTTCTCCTTCACTAGCACAGCTAGAAAACTAATTTTTAATTTTCTCATCATTATTGGATCAGCAATGGGGACAGAAAGCAAGTGCTTCTCTACTTAATCTAGAGATGCTTGCTTTCCTCGTACGTCAATGCATCTTTAAAATAAAGTCACTTGCTACCCAAATCTGAATTTGGCATATATGACAGTATGCAAACAGTCTCACTAAAAATTATACCCTCAGAAAGGTCAGTATATTCTCCATTCCATCAAAATTAGATATGCATTTACCTTTGGATCCCCAGTTTTCCAGTGCTCTTTAGCTCTCTCAGTGTAAAGGACAGCCTCCATACTTGATGGGAGCAGAACATGACAGCAGCAGGGAAGACTGTTAGATAGAACTAGGCCCTCAATAATATCATTTTATAGGCTCAAAGGTGTCCTAGTGTACAACTTTTTTTTTTTTTTTTACTAGAATCCACCTGTATCTTTCCTCTTAGGAAATATTTTTATGTCTTTCAAATACTATTGATAAAATACATAGCTTAGATGGGCACCAGTGGTGCATGCCTGTAATCCCAGTGGCTTGGAGCCTGAGGCAGGAGGATCACAAGTTACAGGCCAGCCTCAGTAACTTAGCAGGACCCTAAGCAAATAAAGCAAAAAATGGCTAGGAATGGGGCTCAGTGGTTAAGAGCCCCCAGTACCAAAAACAAACAAACAAACAAACAAACAAAAACATAGCTTATGAAAAACTGAGCCTGAAATTAGTGATCATAGTTTTTTAAATTGACAAACTCAGTGAGGGGGTATTGCTGAGATGAATACAAACATGCCTGACTCTAGGGTCAAGTCAGGTCATCCTGCCAAATGGGATATTCTTCCACAAATATCCTGCTCACTTAAGGACTGAATGATTATCCCCACCATGATACACTGTGTTGTACTCTTGAATCTGCATGAAGTTAGTTGTGCCCTGGAAATACCTGTAAAAATTCACTGATATGATCTTCCTTATCTTTAGAATACTTTAATTTCCTTTCACAACCCTGAGGACCCAAAGAACAAGGATCATCTTTGCTTTTCCTTTCACTGTTAGAAGCTAAATGGCTGACCAGCAATGTATCTGCAAGGACCTGAAGCTAGAGTTGGGGGAAGATAATCCCAGAGCCCCAATGCATGCCCTACTTAGATGAAACCTATGCCAGCATATTCCTGCATTCCCCAGGAATGCTGCTGCTTCCACCAAAGCCTCCATCCCCAAAACTCAAGCTGCTCTGTCAGGAAAGGGGAACATAGAGGCTGATATTCTCTAGGAACTGTGACAAAGCATCAGTGGGAGTCCATAATCCCCTTCAATTACATGATCTCCAGAAAACTAACCTGGCACTGAGCCTAAGGTAGACATGCAACCACATATAAGTGGTCAGGGAGAAAGGTGGGAGAATTCAGTATGTCAGGAAAGAGGCACTGAGAGAGTGAAGGTGAAACCAGAGAGAGCTCTAGAATGCAGGACTGAAAAGCTCTTACTATGGGGGCTTTCATATATTTATGGGAGAGGGTACACTGACTGTCAGACGTGTGACCTGCCCTTGTGGCCACTGCACCAACAGGAACCTGAGCCTCCTCAGCCCCTCATCTCCTTGTCCACTTTATTCCTGGTATACCACCTCCAGCAAGTTCATCTGAATAATGTTTACAGGTATGTTCATGCAGAGATCTTTATTCCAGGCCTGGGGCCATGAAAGAGTGGGCAACTGCAGTGCAAGACACAAGAGAATGTCACACACACACACACACACACACACACACACACAGGCATAGAGAAATGAGATTTACTGAGGCCAAAACTGTACCTCTTCACAGGAGATGTGGGTGACAACCAAATTATAAACAAGAGGCAACTTGATGAAGATCTTTTGTATATAAAAGAATTAAGAGTAATGTAAGGCTTTCAGATATTTTTGGAATTCAACCAATGGTAAAAAATGCATTTTGTATGAAATCCAAGTACACATCTAGATACATCTAAAAAACTGAAACAAAAATTAAACAAAACTTGTATTTACACTGTGTGATGGTCTCTGATGTATTATTTTTCATCCTATTCTCTGTAACTTATAAATAAATTCATGAAGATCCACTGAACTTACTTTGCCTGTAATTTTAAAATATTTCCTTAGAAGATTAATCTACTTACTGGCCGGGCACTGCCTCTTCCACCTCCACCAGCCACAGTCCTTGATGCTCAACTCATCGAGTCTTCCATCTCTCCTCTGGAATGTGCTGGGATGGGAAATGTGACATTTTCCCCTGAGAAACATCCTGATCTGAGTACCTCATGTTTGTTTTCCAAATACATCCCTTAGGTCCTATAGAGGCTAATCTTGCTACCCTATGAATGATTCTAATATTTAAAATAAATTTGCATTTGATTCAGAGAGAATTTAGTTCTGAAGCCTATCTTATTTGGAGGTCACAGGAGGTTACATCTGTTACATCTCATGTTTTTTTTTTTTTCTAGTAACATTGCATTAATATTGCTGCTGAAGCTGTATTTCTCTCTACATTCCTTAAGTATTTTTACTGCATTTCTGGTGTAATAGTTGGTCAGGAAATGATGACTGCACAATTGAGGAAAATCTGCAGGGGACGAATTTGAGGTGATTGCTGTTCACCAAGTCCACAAGCTTCTTGATAAGTAATTATCAATGGTGAGCAGCACACATAGCTCCTGGAATACCGTTTTCCTCATTTCTAAATTAAAAATAAGTACTCATACTTTACAAACTTGTGAAAATAAAATGAGATATGTACATCCAAGTCCTGATACAGTAGGTAGGTGACAATGGGCCCACAGCTGCACCATTAGCTCCTTTTCATATACTTGAATAAAGAAATTTTTACACTTCTGTTTTTGTTTGTTTGCTTTGAAGAACACCTCAGCAGGACTCACTGGAAAAGAAAGGTAGTATCTGTAGTTACAAGTAAGGAGAACAGAGTGAACAGGGAGAGGAGGAGGGCATGCAAGGGTCACCTGGGTCATCATTAATGTTCTGGTTCTTTTTGTTCTTTTTTTTTTTTTTTGATACCAGGAATTGAACCCAGGGTACTTAACCACTGACTCACATGTCTAGCCATTTTCTCTTTTATTTTGAAACAGGGTCTCACTAAATTGATTAGGTCCTCATTAAGTTGCTGAGATTAGTTTGAACTTGCAATCCTTCTTTCTCAGCCTCCTGAGTGTAAGAGAATACAGATATGTGCTATCCTGCCCAGCAATGTTCTGATTCTTGATATAGACGGTACCTGCATGGTGTGTCCCCTTCGTGATGATTCATTGATGTGTATAAATTTGAAACTAATTCTATTTTTTGCTTTGCCCAATAAGATCAAATTTAATTTTAAAAAGTGATGGAGATGAGCAGAAAGGAAGGATTTTAAAAGAAAACCAGGGAACAGTTTAGAGGAGTGGATACATTATATTGATTGTGGTGATGGTTTCAATGGATGGATTATATATGTGAAAAGAAAAAAATAGATACCTTAAATATACACAGCTTATTATATGTCAATCTTATCATAATAAAGCTATAAAATAGGATGCATCTAAAGCTGAGATAAAAAAGAAAACACATTCTTAAATAGTTGAACTAATAAAGAGCCTAAGAATTCATTAGCTAATCATCAGTCTCAATCGTTTGAAGAAGGCAAATTTTATGAAAAGGAGAGTATAGAAAGACAGTCCTAGGCAAAAGAGAAAAATTTAAAGATATTGAAAACAAACATTTCCAGAGTGTCAACAATGTCAAATGTTCATTCTTTTAAAAGACAAATAAGATTGAAAGAGCTCTGGTTAAATTTTAGAAATTGGCTGACTAATTTAATGTTGGATATACATTCTGGGAAATGCTGTAAATCTCTGTAAATCATGTGTATGCATGCTTTAAAAATAAATATGGAGGGCTGGAGTTGTGGCTCAGTGGTGGCTCAGTGCTTGCCTACAACAGGTAAGGCTCTGGGTTTGATCCTCAGCACCATATAAAATAAACAAATAAGTAAATAAAGTCCATCTACAACTAAAAAAAGGAAATATATAGAATTTATCCAAAAATTAAAACTTACAAAAGCAAATTACACCATGTGTAGATGATAATGCTGTAAATCACTGTAAAATCATTTTTCATTTTGCAATCATCAGAGGGCACTGAAACCTAGGTGGTACAAAACATAGGCTATATGTGATAACCATCATTGCACATGTAGTCCATCACCAACCAAAAGTTCATTATGCAACACATGGCTATATGCTATAAAGTTACAGCACTTGGTGTGCACCTCATAATAACATGAATAACTAGACCTGTTGATCTAAAGACAGAACCTTTAAAAAGACACTTGCAATTTACACCATGATAAATGACAAGAGTTTACAATGAAGGAAAGTAGAAAAGTGACATCTTTTACAAAGAAACCTGCTGGGAAAATGGGATATCTGTGTGACTGATAAATGTTATTGTAGCCTTTCCTCATGTCACATTATAAATCAGTTTTAGAGGTAATACTTAAATATAAATGTAAAACATAAAACGTTTAAAAATTATTATAACTAGGGGAGTTAGAGGGTAGACATAGTGGTATGTACCTGTAATACCAGCTTCTTGGAAAGTTAAGGCAGGAAGATGGAAAATTCTATACCAACCTGGGCAACTTAGCAAGGCCCTGTCTTAAAATAAAATTTCAAATGGGACTGGAATGTAGCTCAGTGTTAGGGTTCCTTTGGTTTCAACTCTAAGAACCAAAAAAAGAGAGTTATTTTCAAAATTATACAAAACAACATGTTAAAAAAATCATAAAATTGAGCAACATTAAAATAAAAATTATATTCATAAAATGCTACATTAAAAGGTAAAAAGAGAAATTACATAGTGGAAAAAAATAATTCCCTCACATATAACCAAACATTTCTAATAGGAAAGGAAAAGACAGGGACACCAAAGAAAAGCAGGTTTGAGCAGTTTATACAGGTGATAACTCAGCAATCAATAATCATAAAAATGCTCCAAATCTTAAGAAATTAGACAAATGTAAAATAAATCATATCAGATAGAAAAAATTAAACAACACTGAAAAAGAAATGAATTATCATGAACTAAAGTGAAATGGAAGTTTTTGTTCTGTGTTTACAGAAACTGGCTATGAGGATGCATGATACACCATCAGCACAGACTTGTAGAAATGACCGCACGCACAAACCATGAAAACACTTGAGGACACAGCGGTACTGGGCCAAACAATTGAAATCCACAGGGTGGGAAAAGAGAGTGTATATTTAAGAAGAGACAAGTAAGAAAGCAGGAAACAATGGTTTCTAGGGCCCAGTCGTATTTTTTGTTACATTACCTTCATTTAAACCATAGAAAATACCAGATACGTATTAAGGAGCTGTCTCATTCATGTGATACTTCATGTGTATGAATGCTTTAAAAGTAAATATGTAACAATTTAGCAGAAAATTTAAATGTACATAAGCAAATAAAAGATTCAATTGCACCCACCATGTGTAGATAATAAAACATCTTTACAAATACTATCTTTTTCCTCCCAGTTAATTTTCAGCATTATCCATCAAAATTTCAGCTTGCTTTCCTTTTAGTTAAAGAAGGGACAAAACAAGACACACTACAATTCATCTGCAAAGTATATACAAAATTAGCCAAAAAATCCTTTGATTTGTAAGAGCAAAACAAGTAGCTAGCATTACCTGACACTAATATATATTATGAAACCATAATAGTGCATTAATAATAACTAAGCATTCATAATACAAACAAAATCTATAGCTGAATCCATATGTATGTAAATTTTCTATTGTCAAGAACCATAGGAAGGCCAATATGAATCCAAACATATCAAGAATTATATTAGATTTGAATGGATGATCAGCCCAATCTAAAAGTAGGTGCTGGGGCTGGGGGTCCAGTTCACCAGTAGAGTGTGCATGCAGAACATGCAAGGTCTGGGTTCAAACCCCAGCACCAAAATAAAATAATGGAGGATAATTATGGATATGAATATAATGGAGGATAATAATGGTTGGAAATTAGGCAGAAGAGGAGATCTTGACTCTCCCTCCATCTGTGGATACACTGAATAAATATCTACTCATGTTTCAAGTCCTTAGACAAAGTCATGTCACAAAAGAATTGAGAGACTTAGGAGAGGAAGATTGGGAATATACATACCCTAACTCTAATGTGTTCTGTTGTTTGCATCTTAATTAATCTAGTACTGAGAGAGGAAAGGACCACATAAACACAAGTATTAAGACCA
>JAJEJO010004241.1:135300-201601 GCA_020662805.1 Glaucomys volans
CCCAGTCGTATTTTTTGTTACATTACCTTCATTTAAACCATAGAAAACACCAGATAAGTATTAAGGAGCTGTCTCATTCATGTGATACTTCATGTGTATGGATGCTTTAAAAGTAAATATGTAACAATTTAGCAGAAAATTTAAATGTACATAAGCAAATAAAAGACTCAATTGCACCCACCATGTGTAGATAATAAAACATCTTTACAAATGCTATCTTTTTCCTCCCAGTTAATTTTCAGCATTATCCATCAAAATTTCAGCTTGCTTTCCTTTTAGTTAAAGAAGGGACAAAACAAGACACACTACAATTCATCTGCAAAGTATATACAAAATTAGCCAAAAAATCCTTTGATTTGTAAGAGCAAAACAAGTAGCTATCATTACCTGACACTAATATATATTATGAAACCATAATAGTGCATTAATAATAACTAAGCAATCATAATACAAACAAAATCTATAGCTGAATCCATATGTATGTAAATTTTCTATTGTCAAGAGCCATAGGAAGGCCAATATGAATCCAAACATATCAAGAATTACATTAGATTTGAATGGATGATCAGCCCAATCTAAAAGTAGGTGCTGGGGCTGGGGGTCCAGTTCACCAGTAGAACGTGCATGCAGGACATGCAAGGTCTGGGTTCAAACCCCAGTACCAAAATAAAATAATGGAGGATAATTATGGATATGAATATAATGGAGGATAATAATGGTTGGAAATTAGGCAGAAGAGGAGATCTTGACTCTCCCTCCATCTGTGGATACACTGAATAAATATCTACTCATGTTTCAAGTCCTTAGACAAAGTCATGTCACAAAAGAATTGAGAGACTTAGGAGAGGAAGATTGGGAATATACATACCCTAACTCTAATGTGTTCTGTTGTTTGCATCTTAATTAATCTAGTACTGAGAGAGGAAAGGACCACATAAACACAAGTATTAAGACCATAGGAAAGTCAGTGTTAGAGCACTTGCCTAGCATGTGTGAGACACTGGGTTTGATTCTCAGCACCGCATATAAATAAATAAATTAAATAAAGGTCCAACAACAACAAAAATTTTTTTAAAAAGACCACAGAAAAAGTGATGTTTTTTTAAATGGACATGCAAATACTTCCACGAGCTTCATCACCTGGGACCAGTGAGGAAGACAGTGAGTTAAATCTCAAAGGTGTCAGTTTATCCATAGAAGGGATCTGGATCTGCCAGCATACTCTACCAACTGCTGCTGCAGACAACTAAGCTCCCATCTAGTCAGCATCATAAATTTAAAGAGAAAAATAAAGGCCACCACTGGCAGCCTGAGTGGAAGTTCAGCACTTCCTAAGCTCTCTCCCCCAGTTCACCCCAATAACAACTCCAATTCCTTACAGAAGGAGTTTGCCCATGCACTAAGACCTTCAACTTTCACACCTTTTCTTCCAGAGACTCCATCCTAACCTTCTGGGTTCTGTAAGCAAAGGTAACTGAGCATGTGCAAATCCCCATATATCAAAAACATGGTTTTACATTGGTGCACAAGTACTTTCTTGGGCTATAATCCCCACCAGTAATGAATAAAAGGGGTTATAAAGCAGATTCCAGAAAAAGTCACAGTACACTTCCAATTCCAGCAAATTGACAGGCTGGACTGTGGAAAGCCGGGACAGAGAATAGGAGAGTAGAGCCTGAGATTGGGGGTCTCTGATGACCTCATGGTTGTGGTGTGCCTGCTGCCTGGGAATGTTTCTAGGCAAGGGTGAATGCCTAGCTGCTAGGGTAACACCCAGCCTGAGGAGGCTCTGTGCAAGAGTCTTATCAGCTTCAACCTTGATCTCAGGCACATAGCTCCCAGGGATAGAGGAATTCTCATGCTGGACAGTCACAAAGTTTCACCAGCTCTGCTACTCCTGAGCCTGCCCACTAAACAGTAACTTTAAACAATGGACCTCCTTGAGTACTACACAAAGCTCCTAACATTGCAACTGTGGAAAAGATGCATAGGTGTTTCTAGTTCTGTAACTCTCCTGAGTACAAAGAATAATGCTTGCATAGTCTTTTACCTGATAATGACACTTATATAAAGATTGCTGTCATAACTCTTTAGATCTGCTTCTCCATCAGAAAACAGCACTTCACATGACCTGAGCTATTTAATTTTCATAATCTGCATATGTCTTTCTTTTCTAATTCTCCATTGCCCCTCACCATGAGTTTGGCCATGCTGGTCAAGGCACTGTATTCTAACTTGCATCAGGGACTTAATGCACCAAATAGCAGAACTCCTGCAGGCTGATCAGGGCTGTAAAAATGACTACTATCAAAAAGTTGCAAGACAACAAGTGCTCCAGAGTATAGATATATGAAAAAAGGAAACCTTATAGAATGTTGGTTAGAATGTAAACTTTATAGTTTTAAAAAGAAAGATTCTTCAAAAAACTAAATATAGAACTACTATATGATCCAGTAACAAGAATTCTGGGTACATATCTAAAGGGATTGGAATCAGCATGTCAAAGAAATGACTGCACTCTCATTTTCATTGTAATGCTATTCACAGTAGCTACTAAAAGAAATAACTGAGATGGCTTTTTTTTTTTTTTTTTTTTTTTTATTTATGTGGTGGTGGGGATCCATCCCAGGGGCTTGGGCTTGCGAGGCAGGCACTCTACCAACTGAGCTAAATCCCCAGGCCTGAGATGCCTTTTAAATGAAAGAAAACCAGGGCAGGACATTCAGCTACTCCCCTGAGAGGCTCCAACCCCACAACTCTAACTAGTCTCCAGGAGCACAAGACCCAGGGAATGGTGGTCACCAGACACTCCAAGAGGCTTTAGACATGGAGTTGTGGCACCTTGTGTTAGGCAGTTCTGAAACCCAGGGCCAGGAAAAGATGGGAGGGTAGGGTGAGGGCACCTCACACACTGACGTCTGCAGGGGGGAATCACAACTCAAAAAAATTGTGGTAAGTTTTGGAGCCTAGGAAAAGCAGACGCTCTTTTTTCCCCAAATGGTCAAGGAATTCTCTGCTGTCCTCTCATGAAAAATGCCCCAAACAGAAAACAAAATCTTTAAAAAGTGTTATTAAGTATTTGGAGAAAAAAAAATTAGAAAAATACTGTGTCGGTTTGAAATGTACGATGGGACACAAATAGCTCATAATTTGGAGTGAAGATTTTGGCAATGGAATGTGGACAGGGACCTGGAAATTTAGGAATTTATTACAGACCAATAAAGAGCTAGGCTGCAGGACAGGCTTCTGGATTGGAAATGCTGCTTCGTCTACATTTAGAGGCTCAGGAGGAAGGAGGAACTGGGGTCCCAACAGACCACTGCTATTGTCACGCAGATACTCCACACACAGAGTCCGTACTCTTTCCTGCTGATCGTCCCAATTTTCACGACACAACTGTGGCGATGCCGGGCTGCGGGCATGCTGGTGCCAGACAGGGCTTCAGTCAGGTGCTGAGACAACCGTGCAGTGATCAGAGAGGCTGGACTGGATCCCAGTCGCTGCTGACCTACACTCTAACAGGATGGCCAGGTGGACTGCGGGCTGAGCTGCCCAAGGAGGACTCAGGTCTGCAGACCCTGAAGACCATCGTGGGTCGTCTCCCTCCACCGTTTCCAGTCCCTGGAGTTGTCAGACCCTCCAGGTCCAGACAGCCGCCCCCCAGTCTCAAGAGTCCCACCACTCACTCACCATTCCTGGGCGTCGGGGAACCCAGCGTTCTCCTAGGGGTTTCCCAGCACCTTCGTGGTAGAGCCACACGGACAGCAGGAGCACAGGAGACGGAGTCTAGAGGTGGATCCGAAGAATGTCGGACTCCAGACACCAGAGCTGGCACTGGATGGCGGAAGCCCGCCTCCTCTTCACCGGCTGCGCGCTGGATTGGACAGATCTCATTCACGCGCTCCTGATTGGACAGGACGTCAGGGCCCGCCCCCTGGAACGGATCTCATTGAGCCAACAACGTTAGAGTGACGGTAGATTGCATCCAACCAAGGAATGAATGAGAACAGAATGACAGGTTCTTGGCTACTGTTTTGGTTTTTTGTTGCCGTCGTTTTTTCTTCCAGTACTAGGGATTTGATCCAGGGACACTATCACTGAGTAACATCCCCAGTCCTTTCATTTTATTATTTTTTTAAATTTTAAGACAAGTCTTTCTCAGTTGCCCAGGCTGGACTTTTTAACTTGGAATTGTGGGGATTTTAGTCATGCCCCACCATGCCTGACTATCTTTTTCTTTTGAGTTTCTGGACATTGAACCCAGAGCTTCAAATGGCAGCTATTTTAAGGCATGGCTTCTGCTGAATAGTGGGTTCTAGCCTATCCAGGAAAATAATTGCATTTAATCTTGTCTCATATCTACCTTGATCGTATCAACTTATTAATGATATATGTATGTATTATTATGAACATAAATGATATTTTAAAAATTACTTTTGGGCTGGGGATATAGCTCAGTTGGTAGAGTGCTTGCCTTGCAAGCCCAAGGCCCTAGGTTCAATCCCCAGCTCCTCAAAAAAAAAAAAAATTACTTTAAATTTTATTTAACTGTTCTGCTCTCTGGTCTTACCAGGAGGTATCTTGAGCTTTGAATTATAAAACAATACCCCAAAGCAGCAATGCCCAACACAAACAAAATGTGGGTCACAAGTGTAATAGAAGAATTTCTAACAATCTCACTAAAAATTCAAAAGAGCTGAGTGTAATGGTTCATCATTCAAAAGAGCTGGGTGTGATGGTTCTCCTGTGACTCAGGAGACGGAGGCAGGAGGATTGCAAGTTCAAAAAGCAGCCTCAGCAACTAAGTGAGGCCTTAAGCAATGCATGCAGAATATTATCATATATGACCAATCAATCATTAATGAAGTGTATACATTTGGGAGCTATAACTTCAAAATCACTCTAGTTCAAGCCTCCAACACATGTCAATTCACTGAAGCCACACTCCAGCTTGCAGAGCTCTGGCTCCCCTGACTTCAGGGCAAAGGAGGCCCTGGCATCCTCCTTTTTGTCCCACAGGAAAAGAATAAACTTCTTTAGTAATCTTTCTCCTTGGGTTCAAAGCTCATGAAAGACACTACCTTCAAAAAAAACAAGTTCTGACCAGGAAGTGTAAAAACAGGTCACTATTTCTCCCACTACTTCTTCCCTGATGCAGGGCACAAAGCCATGTTCCTTTCAAATATCACACAGCAAAGAAAGATGGGTGTGGGGTCACATGTATGTAGATCTCTCAATAGTTAAGCTCTATTTCAAGAAGATTAAAGGAAATCTGATTTTGCAAATTGTACCTAATGGTCAGGCTGTGAGGTCTATTTCCTCTTATACTACAGGCAACATGAGAGTTTTAGAATCAATCATAGGCATATATGTCTGCTTATATTTCTGTATAATTCAACACCATCTAACAATAGATCCAACTTTTAAATTAGGAAAAAAGAAAACCAGCATCTGTAGGGCACCTCTTGTTTGCCAGATAAATTCTAAGCCACTTGCGATTGAATCTTGGCATCCTGTCTATAGTGAATGTATTAGTATCAATCACTGGACGAAAATACTCTGAAATGTATGAGCTCATGATTGGGCCAGTCATCCATTTAGGCTGGGCTCAGCTGGGGTCTGAATGCTGCTTGTGATTAACTTACTGTTGATAAGGTTGTTGAACTTCAGAGGGTGACCTGGCTCTCTGGAGCACCTTGATCCTCCTCTTCATGATATCTCATCTTGCAAAAGGCTAATGTGGACTTCTTCTCATGGAGATCACAGGGCTATAAAAGCAAAAGAAAATGTATTCAAGGAGTTTTGATCCTAGGTAACCAACTGATATGTTTTCATGATCACAGCTCTATATGGTCCACAGCAAATAAGGAAAGCCCAGATTCAAGGTTTGGGAAAGAGATTCTGCTTTTTACAAGCATAGGATTAAAAGCCCATCATCAAGGTTGTGGAGAGAGAAAGGCTGAAGACTTGCCTACATTTTTACTCTCAGTATCTTTCTGCATTTTCTTATAAATGAGGTTCATATAACTGTTCAATATAAAGGAACATGTCAAAAGTCCCACAAGTATTAAACAGTTGGGCTGTGATTTGGGATCCTCTTTGCCTGAATCAAAAGTCAAAATGCCTCCACTAAGCCATATGACTTTCCTTTTCTGATTACCTTAAGTCTTGGATAGTGACATTCAGAAAATCAGCATTAGACCAACACCTAGTGCTCTTCTCCAATGAGAATAATATCCTTAAGTGATTACCTCTAGAGTTTCTGAGTTCTTGGGAAAATTTTGGGAAATGACTAAAGGCTGAATTTAGAAAACCAAGAAACAACAATATATTTTATTTCCTTATGTCAAGAGAAATTTTAAAAGAGGTATAATGCACCCCTAGTCATGCTGACAAAAATCACACTATGAAAATTGCCAAAAGAAGCCTCATCTGTATCACAGCAATGCTAAAAATGGACAATTTGAAAAACCAAATAGGAAAGTATAGGATATCATACAGTATTTTTAAACCATAGATCAAAGATTTCATTAAATCTCCCATGTGAAAACCTCACCTGGAACATATCTACAAAGGAGCATGAGGGTCAACGCAGCTTGCTTCAGCTCAGAGTGTTTGTAATAGTGTCCAACTAGGAGGAGATTGCAGGAAGGTGGCCTATACACATTGATGGAACACACTCTCAGATGTAAGTGCAAGGAATTAATCTAAATATGTTTGTAGGGAATTATCTCCAATATGAGTTGTAGAGAAAACATCACAAAGAATGAAAACAATGTATATAACATGTGTACACATGTGCACAGACACATACACATATACATGTATAAATTTGAATAAAATAAATACTGACAGATTCCAGAATATGTAGGAATTACAGATAAAGAAAGGTTTAAAAAAGGACAAGCGTATTTTGGGAGAAAAATAAATTCATAACCATGATGTATGAAGTAACATGGGAGTGAGGTAGTTTGTTGCAGTCACCATGATGGTCAGTGGTGGAGATGGAAACTGAGTGCCATCTGTTTACTTCTAGAGCCAATTCTTGAGACCTTGTCCCCTTTCTGGAAAGCTATTGATTTTTTTGTTGATTTTGTAGCCTGAAAATTTGCTGAATTTATTAGCTCTAGCAGTGTTCTGGCGGAACTTTAAAAAAAAAAAATTGGGGGTGCTTGTCAGGGGTTGGAGCTCAGTAGGTGCAGACCGCGGGCAAGTGGAGGCTGGCTGGGAGAGTACCTACAGACAGACGGCTAAGACGTGTACAGTGATTGGAGGCTCTGGATTCCTGGGGCAGCACATGGTAGAGCAGTTGCTGGCAAGGGACTACACTGTCAGTGTCTTCGATATCCAGCAAGGATTTGATAATCACCAGGTGCAGTTCTTTCTGAGTGACCTCTGCAGCCAACAGGACCTGTACCCAGCTCTGAAAGGTGTAAGCACAGTTTTCCACTGAGCATCACCCCCACCATCTAGTAACGACAAAGAGCTCTTTTATAGAGTGAATTTCTTTGGCACCAAGAATGTCATTGAAACTTGCAAAAAGGCTGGGGTTCAGAAACTCATTTTGACCAGCAGTGCCAGTGTCATCTTTGAGGGCAGTGACATTAAAAATGAAACCGAAGACCTTCCTTATGCCATGAAACCCATAGACTACTACATGGAGACTAAGATCTTACAGGAGAGAGAAGTTCTGGACGCCAATGATCCTGAGAGGAATTTCTTAACCTCAGCCATATGCCCTCATGGCATTTTCGGCCCAAGGGATCCCCAGTTGGTCCCCATCCTTATTGAAGCATCCAAGAAGGGCAAAATGAAGTTCATGATTGGAAATGGGAAGAACTTGGTAGACTTCACCTTCATGGAGAATGTTGTCCATGGACTCATCCTGGCCGCAGAGCATCTCTCCCAAGATGTAGCCCTGGTGGGAAGGTATTTCACATCACTAACAATGAACCCATCCCTTCTGAACCTTCCTGTCCTGCATCCTGACAGGCCTTAATTATGAGGCCCCCAAATACCACATCCCCTCCTGGGTAACCTACTACCTGGCCCTTCTGCTGTCCCTGCTGGTGATAGTGGTCAGTCCCATTATCCACCTGAGCCCACTTTCACACCAATGTGGGTTGCACTGGCTGGCACCTTCCACTACTACAACTGTGAGAAAGCCGAAAAGGTCATGGGCTACCAGCCACTGGTCACAATGGATGACGCCATGGAGAGGACCATACAGAGCTTTCACCACCTGCGGAAGGTCAAGTGAGGCACCCTGGAAACTGGGCCATCTCAGTGCGTGCCCTGACCAGTAACTTTCTCCCCTGTGCGCTGATGAACTAATATCCTTTGAATGAGTTTCTTCTGAGCTTAAGACTCTTCTTGCTGGTTAGAATAGAGCATGCCCTGCTCCCTCCATGACTATGAGGGTGACAAGAACAGCAGACGTTCCTCCCTTTACAGCATTGTATTTGAATTTTTAAAACAGGCAGCTTCATATTATATTGTTTTGTTCTCACTAAAAAAAAAATTGTAGTTGTAGATGGACAGAATGCTTTTATTTTATTTGTTTATTTTTATGTGGTGCTAAAGCTCAAACCCAGTGTCTCATACATGCTAGGCTTTTTTTTTTTTTTCTTTTGGAACTGGGGATTGAACCCAGGGGCACTCCACCACTGAGCCACAGCCACAGCCCTATTTTGTATTTTATTTAGAGACAGGGTCTCACTGAGTTGCTTAGGGCCTCACTAAGTTGCTGAGGCTGGCTTTGAACCCGCGATCCTCCTGCCTCAGCCTCCCAAGCTGCTGGGTTTACAGGCGTGCCCCACCACACCTGGCCATGCTAGGCTTTATGAACCTTCTAAGTTATACAATTATATCATGGACAGGGATAAATTGATTTTTTTCCTTTTTTATCCCTTTTATTTCCTTCTCTTGTCTAACCTCTCTGGCTCGAATTTCTAATGCTATATTACATAGGAGTGTGAGAACGGACATCTTTCTCTTGTTTCAGGTTTTAAAGAACATGCTGTTTTCCCTATTCAGTATGATGATGGCCTTGGGTTTTTCATAGATAGCCGATAGGATGTTGATGTAAGTTCCTTCTACCCTAGTTTCTCTAGTGTTTTAAACATGAACAGGTGCTGGACTTTGTCAAATGCTTTTTCTGCATCTATTGAGATGACTGTGTGCTTTTTGTCCTTAGTTCTCTTTATGTGGTGAATTACCTTTATTGATTTGCATATGTTAAACTATCTTTGCATCCCTGGTATGAAACCAACTTGGGCCCAACGTGCAATCTTCTTAATATTGAATATGATTGAGCAATACACTTTTGGGGATGAATGGATAATAGAAGAAAACAGAGAAGAAAATTTTAAAATTCTTAGAATCAAACAATAGAGATAAAACATACCAGAACCCATGGGACAGTATGAAGACTTTTCTAAGAGGACGGTTCATAGCTTTGAGTGCCTACATAAAAAAAATCAGATATATCACATATAAACAACTCACTGATGCACTTCAAGGCCCTTATAAACAAAAACAAACCAGTTCCAAAACCAGTTGAATATGACTTGCCAATATTTTAATAAGGATTTTGCATCTAATTTCATCATGGATATTAATTTATAGTTTTTATTCCTTGATGTGCTTTTATCTGATTTTGGTATCAGGATGATGCTAGTTTCATACAATTAATTTAAGGCATTCCACTCCTTTCTATTTCATGGAATCATTTGAGGAGTATTGGCATGGGTTTTTCTTTGATGGTCTGGTGGAATTCAGTTGAGACTCTATCTGGTCCTTGACTTGTCTTGTTGGAACACTTTTTATTACTACTTCAATCTCATTGCTTCTTGCTTTGTTTAGGTTTTCTATAACATCTTGATTCAATTTCAGCATGTTATATGTGTCTAGAGATGTATACATTTCCTCTATTAAAGCATAAGTTTTCTTTTCTAAAAATTTTTTAAATACTTTTAATTGTAGAAGAACACAATACCTTCATTTTATTTAGATATTTTTTTATATAGTTTTGAGGATGGAACCCAGTGCCTCACATGTGCGAGGCAAGTGCTCTACCACTAAGCTACAACCCCAGCTCTAGAGTATCAGTTTTCAAAATAGTCCGTAATGATCCCCTGGATTTTTATGATATCTGTGGTGACACTTTCTTTTTCATGTCTGATTTTATTAATTTGAGTTTTCTTTCTTTCTTTTGCTTAGTTTGGCTAAGGATTTATCTATATTTATCTTTTCAAACAACCAACTATATTTTTGTTGTTGTTTGTTTGTTTTTGTTTTGTTTTGTTTTGTTTTGTTACCGGTAATTGAAACTATAAGCAAAAATAACCAACACGGTTTTGAAACACAAAACCGGGATGGAAGCAGACCTCATACAGATCAGCAAGCTTTATTTTATTCTGCAGTGGAGTCAATCAATCAGGCAAGGGAGGGCTTATTTTATTTTCTAGGTATGGAAATGGCCCCCTGGGTTACAGAAGGAGTCTGGGATTTATAGTTCACAATGAGGGTAAATTAATCATTGGAGACTGTGGATGTGCTGTTCAGACATTCAGGGACCTAGTTGTGCAAACTCAGGAAAACAGTTGTAAAAGCTTTGAAACTCATTGTCACTGGGAAATGGTCACAACTAGGTGTTCACTGCTTACCTTCCTTCCTCTGGGACCCATTGTTACCTAGAGCTACACTATTTGCTCTTCTCCCTCCAGGTCTCACCTGCAATGTGAAAGGGTAAAAGTCCAGGCCCCGTCAGGACTCACTTTGCTAGCACAAAAACACCAGGAATGACACAAACCTCATCAATCATTTCAGCTGTTATTCAGGAACGAAGCTTCACACCTCAACAGGGGATGCAGGGATGAAATGGTGCCAGTGGACCCACTTTCCTGGTGGAAAATGAACCACTGAACAGAGAAAGGGACTGAGTTTATGTAACTTATTTTGAGGGGTGGATTGATTAACATATCAGTTTTCTTGGGCACTCAGGAATTTGAACTTTTTTTGGATCAGGGGAATGTGGGCAGTGTCTGGAGAGGATATACTTTGAAGGAGATTAATACCTCCTAGAGACTATTACCTTAGGGGTGATAAAACACCTCCTCCCCATCTACAGCCAGCATCTGGAAAATATTTGTCTTGGGAGATGAAGGCTGTCAGTGTATGGTGCAGGGGTTTCAGCCACATCCAGCTTGGATAAGGGAAGGGTTAACTGTTGGAGGATGGTGCCAGTGATAAATCAATTAATTACCAATAAACTTATCTGATCAATAAACATGCAAGAGCCAATACTCTTTTCAAAAGGAAGGGGGCGTGTTGGATCAGGTCATACCAGATCTGGCCTCCAACAAGATGGAGAACCCTACCTTCACCTTTATTTATAGTTACACAGGTAAAGGGGCCTGAACCAGGAGGGACTTCTGTGAGGAACAGGATGAGATGGAGTCAGGAAAACCATTTGCTTAGGGAACTAGCATATCCCCAGATGGTAAGCTACTCCCACACAGGGCCATTTAACTAGGCTATCTGAAAGTCTCCCATGACCACCAGTTCCTGGGAGTCAGACCTCTGTATCCCATGGCTCAGCCAAACCTGATTTTGCTAGGCATGGATGGCTCCACACAGTATGGCCTTCTTTTTCACACTCTTTTCCCAGGTCACATTATCTTTGGGATTTTTTTCATTTTCCATATCTATTATTCCAGACTCTGAAAGGAAGAAATGAATTCAGGTGATGAGGTCTCTAACTTCTTTGAGTTGGGAGGAGGTGATATGAGGGAAGAGGCCTTCCTATCAGAGTTCTGGAAGTGAATATGGGGGCATGCAGAGGGTAATGTGTGGGGGAAGTTCTGATGTCATCACAAGTGATGTTAACTCTTTTTATGCTGCTCCAGGAAGTGAAGTGGTGAGTGGTAAAAGGAGGGATGTTCTGGGATGTTTCCTAGCAGTTGGGGCTGAGCTGGTCACTTTATTTAAAAAAAAAAAACTGTAAAACTAAAAATGTGGACAAGAATAACATTATCGTAATATGTGAAGAGTAACTAGTTTGTTAGTTTAAGGGAAACAATTATAGCATATAGAATGAAGACTATCTTATTAATGTTAAGGGTATAATTCTAGCATGGAAGACTAATTTGTCAATGTTAATAAAATGATTTTGGCATGAAACATAATTGAGGGCTCTATTATCTTTAATTAAGGCCCAATCAGATGTGGGGTGTTATTCCCGTGAATTCATGGGCTCAGTTCCTTTGGAGCATAGCAAACATCATTAATCTTGGAACCATATTTTCCTGGTGGTTTAGTCCTTTCCATCCTGCTCGACAAATCACGTAAAATAAGGCCAGGGATAAAATTAACAGTACAGTCATATCTAGCAACCCAGCTGCATGGGTAGAAAAGTACTTAAAGGGATTAAGGGAAGATAGCCCTTCAGCTAAACTGCTCCAAATTTCTTTATTATCAAAAGCAGGTGTTTGGGTCTTTACCATGGCCAGGACCTGAGACTATAATTTTAATACATCCAAAGAAGCATTATGAAAAGGAGCAAGTCCCATTAAATGATTGCATACACTCTGCCATTGAACCTCAGTATCTTCGTATGGAACTCTAGTAACTCAAAAGTGAGTAATATTATGATGGCTTTGAAGTCTCTGAGCGCACCGGAAGTCTTGTACTTGCTCTCCTAGCCATATTACAGAATCTTTGGTTGCTAGACCTCACTCAGAATTTCCTGACCAGTATGTACTTGGGTTTGCCAGGTTTCAGTAAAATTCAAAGATGATCGATTATCCCAGCCAAAATAACAATGCCAGCTATTAGCCATCAGATGAAATATTTAGCACTTTTGCAGGGAACCAGGTGGCTATTGGCCTTTATAACAATTTGTCCAGGACTCTGCCATATAATCTGATTGACACATTGTTGTAACATACAGTTCTCATATTTAACATATACATGTTTTGTGGGGCATTATGTTGTACTTGAATAGGTTCTAACAATAAAACATAGAGATATAACATATATGTGTGAGATAGAATTCCTTAATCCTGGTGGATGTTTTTAGCCCTATTTGTAAGGTAATAATTTGGGTGCCCTCCTAGTCTAGTGTGCATTGTTATTGGACTGGGTAGGCTTTGGTTGTGGGGCCAGTGTGGATTTGAAGAGTAAGAAAAAATAAGGTTCAGAGGCTGGTTTAATTTTAGTAGGCAGGGATAAATATGAGCCTTGCAATGAAAAAACCACAGAAGTTTGGGGGCATCAGGGCTGTGGGATTCACACAAGTGTACATCTTAAGTTTTAATTAAAAGAACTATTGTTTTTCTTCTAAATGCCCAAATACAGCTGTGTTTTGGTTATAACTCTTTCCACTAGGTGTTTAACATCATGCTAGTCAAACTGACCTTGCTCATATCTGCTGTTAAAAGTCAGCTGAGTACCCACAGTGGTCAGTCTTGGGGAACTTCAGAGCAGCTTCTTAGCTCTTTTAGTGCCATCCGCTTGCTAGTATGGGTTAGGGTCCCTTGATGAAGTGGTTTCCTTGGACGCCTCAGGAATGTCTACCTTCTCAAATCACTCCTCTTTGCATCAGGTGCACTAATTGGCTTCTCATTCTTCAGTGATCTCATTAATCTCCCTAATCAGGAGGTCATGTGGTCCAGAGTTGCAAAGATCCTTAGAGAAGTTCTCTAGTTCCCTGGGTTCAGGTTGATTCAGAGGGCAAGAGCCAAATATTGGTTTCCTTGGCCCTTTTATTTAAACCTCAATTTTAAAACCTTGGTGCTAAACATTTAACAAGCCAGTCTCACCAGTCTAAAGTAAGAGTACTGAACTTTAACTTCAATGCCCATAACTTTACAGTCATTTACCCCTTTTATTTAATTGTTCTCTGTATTAGTATTAAAAGTTAGCCTTATATCCTACCTGTCTTCTAGGTGATGGCTTATTATCCCAAATTACCCTAGGTTGTGTGTTCTTGAAGCAGTACCTCTGCAAAGCATTAACAAGCAACAGTTATAGAGTTTACAAGGAAAATGCAAAATGAAATTAACAAAAGTAAGAACATGTTCAGTTTGTATAATAGCTATCTTGAATTTCAGCAGTGTCATACATTATATCCCTGTTTGAGATCACAGTAATCTTTACAAAAAACATCAATCTTTTGAACTCAACTTTAAATGAACTGAAATCAGGCCTATTTTGGAGCCATTCTAACACAGTGTGGTGGGAGGCAGAGCTTTATTTTAGGTATGGTGGAACTTTGGGTGAATGTTAGGTAAATTGTTCTATTTCTGAAGCTGATCTTTGCCTCTTTTGCCATGACTAGCACAACCAAACTCTCAGGTCCAGCAAGTGGCGAAGGAGGATTGGAAAATAAAGATTCACAAACACAGATTTTGAAGATTAAGCTGGGATCAGGTGGAGATCTGCTCTCTGATGGAGATGCACAACTAAGGAGTTACACCAGCAGCCTTTATTTACATATGTCTCACTATCAGGTTAAAGACTATGCAAGCATTATTCTTTGTATTTAGGAAAGTTACAGAAACTAGGACATCTATGTAGCTTTGCCACAGTTGCAATCCACAGTAGCAAAGTGCAATGTTAGGAGCTTTGTGTAGCTCTCAAGAAAGTCCATTGTTTAAAGTTACTGTAAAGCAGGCAGGAACTGGAAAATTGGAGCTGGTGAAACATTGTGGTTGTCTAGCAGAGGAATTCCTTCCTGCCCAGTAGCTGTGGGCCTGAGATCAAGGTCAGAGCTGATAGGACTCTTGCACAGAGCCTCCTCATACAGGGCATTGCCACAGCAGCTAAGCACCCTTGCACAGAAACATTCCCAGGTATCAGGCATGCCACAGCCATGAGGTCATCAGAGACCCCCCCCCCCCCAATCACCGTCACTGCTCTTCCATCTTCTGTTATCACTCTCCACATTCCTTCTTAAATGTCTTTTTACAAAGTTTGCATATATTGCTTCCAGAGTCTATGTGAACATTAGTTAACGTAATATAATATTGTATCTAAAACACAAATTAAAGAAAGGCTGAGAGCTTTAAAATTTCCTTTTCTGTGGAAAAGTGGCAAAATGCTTCCATGTTTCATGATATTAACCTTTAAACATATTAGGCTCTTATTATCTTTGAGAAATACCTTCACACTTTTGTTCCAGTGTAGAAAGTAACATAAGATTTAGTTTCAGTTACAGAACATTAAATGATGAATAAATCCCCAATTAAATTTGTTATTCTTATAGGTTTAAAATCACCATTTCAGAAAAATTTACTGTGGAGAATAGCAGCTTGGTAAAAATGTTCTTTTAAATTTCTTGCTTTAAAGGCATGTATATCTGGAAGATATGAACACATTCAATATACAAGGAAGAGTAATAGTACCACAATTACATTGATGTTTTTATATTAACCAAGCTTAACTTTTAAAGGAAGATTTAGACTCTGTAATGTAGTATAATACTTGAAACAGTTGCTGTTTAACCAAAGTTGTATAAAACCCTAATATCTTTAAGACTAGTTGCTCTAAAGAATAAAACTTAACAGACATAATGTTAAGAGTAAATTAATGTTTTAAGAAATTCTTGTCGGTTTAACATATAGATTAAACCTTGGTTTTCTATCAGTACATTAGTATTTGACCTTAGGGGAAAAAAACTTAAAAAGTTTTAACTATTTCACATACGTATAACCAACTTAGTTACACATAAATTGTTGAAAGTTGCCCTGTACTTACATAGACCCTCATGTTGTTTATTTTGTCACAAGAAGACTTTTCTTACCCAGAAACATTTTTCTTCCTATTAAATATATTTTTATTTAGAACCTTCTAATTTCTCTTTCCTATTTGTTGACCCTTCTTTTTTTACACTCTGAAACAACCCTTATAAAATTTTTGAATTTAGATAGATTACTCCATTTTTATAAGAAGTACTTTCTGTTATGTATAGTACACCAATTGAAACACAGTTGAAACTTTGGAACCCTTTGTATATAAAATTACATCAGTTTATTTACCAATTTATGAAAACACAATGTTCAAGTATATCATCCCATGGAATTTAAGAAGTTAGGAGTGCTTTATGTATGTTAACTGTTAGCATTTTAACTTTGCAAATTAATCAGATGTCTCTAGCAAACACATTCATGATTAATCTCATACATGTCAAATCTAATGTTTATTTTCCTTATAAAAACCAAGATATCAGACAAGCGCATTAAACAGTATTTGTCCTCTCCTCCTTGTTGAAGAAAGGTCCTAGAAACAATGGATATTAGACATTTTATAATAAACATTAGTTTCACCACTTAGAGATCCCTGTGTTAGTAATTTTTAAAGACATCTTTACCTTTATTTGTTTACCCAAATTAAATTGAATCTTCTAAATCCTGTGAATTAAAGGTATTTGGACCCACATGTTTGAATTTTAATTCATGAGCACGCATTATCTATATGCCCATTTTCACACCTCAACAGGGGATGCAGGAATGAAATGGTGCCAGTGGACCCACTTTCCTGGTGGAAAATAAACTACTGAACAGAGAAAGGGACTGAGTTTATATTAGTTATTTTGAGGGGTGGTTGAGTGAACATATCAGTTTTCTTGGGCACTCAGGAATTTGAACTTTTTTGGGTCAGGGGTCTGTGGGTAGTGTCTGGAGAGGATTTACTTTGGAGGAGATTAATGCCTCCTAGAGACTGTTACTTTATGGGTGATAAAACACCTCCTCCCCTTCTACAGCCAGCACCTAGAAAATCTTTGTCTTGGGAGATGAAGTCTGTCAGTGTATGGCCTTCTTTTTCACTCCCTTTTCCCAGGCCACATTATCTTGGGGATTTTTTCATTTTCCATATCTATTAGTTGGGAAGAGGTGAATGTTTGCTTTTGGTGGAGATGCTGGGAATGAACCCAGGAAGGGATGAATGTTTCCTTTTCCTGTGGGGCCCATTGTTACTGGGAAAGAATGCACTGGGAGAGCTTTAATGTTTGGCTAATTTCTCTCCCTCCTCTTGAGTCACACTGTCCTGCTGTTTTTCCTGGGATGGGAAGGCTGTCTTGTAAGAATATTATTTTCCATAACCCTTCAGAACCCCTGGGCACTTAACCACTAAGCCACATGTCCAGCCCTTTTTACATTTTATTTTGAGACAGGATCTTCTTAAGTTTGTTAGGACCTCTCTAAGTTGCTGAAGCTGACTTTGAAATGGTGATCCTCCTGCTCAGCCACCCAAGAACCAACTCTTAATTCCATTGATACTTTGTATTGTTTTATTGTTTATTTTATGGACTTTGGTTCTGATATTATTTCTTTCTATTGGTTTTGAAATTGGTTTGTTCTTGTTTTACAAAGGTCTTGAGATGAAGTGTTAGGTTTTGTATTTGGGATCTTTCTGATTTCCAAAGCTGTAAACTCCCATCTTAGAATTGCCTTCATAGTGTCCCAGAGGTCCTAATATGCTTTATTGATGTAAGACAGATGATGCCAGACACCCAAGGAATTTTTAGGAAGCAGATGCAGCAGTCCAGAGGGCCAAATACCTAAAAATCTCTGGACCCTGTGTCTGGAGATCCTTTGAGATTTATACTTAGTGGGTGGTTACACAATAGAGTGATTAACATAACAGTTATTTTTTTGTTTCATGTTCTTAGGTTGGACAGAAGTTTCAAAAGTTTATAGTAACATTTGCATAACAACAGGCTTGATTGCAGACCTAGCTTTTAAAACAAGAGGAAACCTCAAACTACAATGAGCTCTTTGCAGAAATACAGATGACATTTTTTTAAAACAATTTTTTAGTTGCTGATGGACCTTAATTATTTTTATGTGGTGCTGAGGATTGAACCCAGTGCCTAACACATGTGAGACAAGCAGTCTACCACTGAGCTACAACCGCAGCAGCTGCTGACATTTTTTGGTAAAAATCTTGCTGACAAGGATAGAAGATATTATGATTTTGGTTGGGGTCTTTTGGAGACTATATCATATCACTACTCTCATTAAATTCTAAGAAAAAAAATATTTGTACCAGGGATTGAACCATGGGTGGTTTAATCACTGAACCATATCCCCAGTCCTTTTAAAAAATGTTTTCTTTTGAGATGGCCTTGCTAAATTGCTTAGGGCCTCACTAAATTGCTGAGGCTGGCTTTAAACTTGTGATCCTCCTACCTCAGCCTCCTGAGCTTCTGAGAAGACAGGCATGTTCCAGCATGCCCCACGATTCTAAGAATTCTAATATTAGTCTAATATTAGTCCCATTTTCTATTACCCACCTATCATTGAAAAGTGCACTGTTCAATCTCCATGTGTTAACATATTCTCTGTGCCTGTGCACCCCTGGGTAATCAGGTTTCTGGGCACGCACAGATGGTCACAGGTCTGGGGGCCGGGGGTTTGTTTGTTTGTTTGTTTGGTTTGGTTTTTGGTTTTTTGGTTGTTGTTTTTTGTTTTGTTTTGTTTTTTGTTTTTGTTTTTTGTGGTACTGGGGATTGAACCCAGGGCCCTGTAGGTGCAAGACAAACACTCTACCAATTATGCTATATCCCCAGCCCACAGGGCTGATTTTCAACCCCAAGCTGCTGGTATTTTACAAAAGCACCCTCACCCCCAAGCAGGCGCTGCAGGAAAGGACACCACCCCTAGAAGCCCCTGTGGTCCTCCGCTGGGACCCAAGGCAAACCTGAAACACTGCCCCCATGGCCTCCTGGAAGGGCAGGGCACTGCCCATGTGCGCAGTGCGCTGGGGCAGTGCAGGATGTGGCCGTCATCAAGGCGTGCCAGTCTGCCGATACCTGGCGGGGGCTGATGGCCACTTTTGAGCAAATGTCCAAGGAGGGGCTGCAGGGGCTCCACGTCTACCACCAACTGCTTGATGGTGCTGGGCTCACACAGACCCCAAGGTGAGAGGCCTGCTGCAAGTCAGGGAGCTGAGCTTGCACCCAAGAGCTCTTCCTGGGCAGAGTTGAGAAGGTCAGGCACAGCCAGACCACCCTTGCTCTCTGTGACCTTGTGTCCTCAGCAGGCTGTGCTGGGTTATTGTCCTCTTGTCGCCCGCAACAAAGACGCGGTCCCGGGAATGTGTACACAGCTCTTTATTTTGCTCGCACGTTTCTTTTTTCTCCTTTCCTTCTTTTTCCTCCTTTCTCTCCTTTCTCCTTTCTTTCTCTCCCCCCTTTTCTCTCTCCCCTTTTTATCCCTCAGTTGACCAATCACAGAACTTTTACGTGAAGCATGCATGGGCAAGCATAGACAAAGGCTTTAAGTACAAGCCGGACACATGTGTGGCCAGTTTACAATCAACCAATAGGAATAACTTTCACAAAGATACACTTGTTTACTCCGTGGCAACAGCAAAACTGGCATACTGCCAAGCGCCATCTTAATATAGAGCCGGGGGTACCCGGAATACCCTGACAGCGGGTTAAGCTTTGTCACTGTCCCCAACCTGCCACACCTGCACTCCTGTGTGGTACAGCATGCTGAGATCTACATTCCTGTCCCCAGTGGAGCTTGAGAGGGACAGCCTGGGCCTTCCCAGGGTAGGGGGCACTGGGAAACAGGTTTGTGCAGTGTTGAAGCTATTTCTTCTCAGGTTTATTTGGGAAAACCCAGAGTGATCATTCAACCACCATGGGTTTGGCTTTTCTCTTTCTCCATCTGAGCTTTTCCTCTGACACTCCCTGCCCCTGCCCCCAACTTCCTGTGAACCCTGGAGTACCACTAACCACTGAGGTTCCTTAGAAACAAAGTTCCTACCCATTGCACAAAACCCAAGTGATTCATGAAGGCTGTGAAGGTACTTGTGGCAGAGATGGGTTGAGCCCCTGTGTATTCAGCGAAGGAGAGTGTTAGGATAACTTGCAAAAATATCCACGAGAGACATAGCTCTGAGTTCAAGAAAAGGTTTGGAAAGGACAGAGAGAGTCTACGAGGCTGCCCTCTGCAAGGAGCAGCAGCCTGCAGGAAAAACTTCTAAACTATATAGTTGTGTACAATGGAGTAGTTTAAAAAATAACCAGTCTGGTCCTGTGACTCTTTACTTGAAGTCTTTACTATAGTTTCAGTAGTGAGGGACTCTTTCAGGGTGGGCCTGCTGGGAAGGTCATGACTGGGTGGACAGGTGCTGATTTTCAAAATGGACTTACTTTGGCCTAAAAACCTAACATTCCAGCCTTTTGTCTTATAATGATAAGGTGCATTTTTCGTTCTGGCTTCTTCAAGCTGAATGGGGGGCAAAGAGGGTTTAGGCCAGAACTTCGGGGAGGAGGCTATTTTGGCTCATAAAGAGCTGGTTTACAGTCTGTCAGTGAGTGCCTTTACTCAATCCTGTAAAAAAAAAAATTTCAGGCAATTTACCAAACAAGGTCCTATTAAGAGTTGTATGATGAGGGCTGGGGATATAGCTCAGTTGGCAGAGTGCTTTGCCTTGCAAGCACAAGTCCCTGGGTTCAATCCCCACCACCACACACAAGAAAAGAGTAGTATGATGATTGTAAGGAGAGGGCCCATCAACAGGAGCAGCCAGGGGAGAGTCTGGCCTAAAAGTTTTCAGGGAGGTGACTGCTTGCTCTTCCTGGCAGTGTTTCTCGATGTTCTCCCAGAGTTCAGCTATTTTCCTTTGGACTATTCTGGATTTGTTGGTGAAGTAACAGCATTCCTCTCCTAGAAAGACACAAGTGCCTCCCTTCTCTGCTGTTAGTAAGTCAATGGCTCCCCTATTTTGGAGAACCACATTGGCTAAGGAGGTGACTTGGATTTGAAGAGACTAAGGAATCTGCCACCCTTTCAAAGTACTCATTCAATTCTTGGGAGAGTTTATAGCAAAGATGGGTGACTGTACCTATTCCTGCCACCCCTGTACAAGCTGCTGCCAATATGCCTGATCCAATGAGGATTGGGGCAAGGATTGCTTTTTTGCATCTGGGATGTTGAAGTTGAGTCCAGGAGGGGGAGGAAAGGGCCAATTTGTCCTCCTCCTCAGAGTATAAGGTTCTATCTGGTGTAAGGAGGACAGAAAGGCAGAAGGTGGGAATAAGAGGTGTCAGGCAGCAAAGAATGGAGCTTCCACAGAGAAAAAAGATGCCAGGTTGGCTCTGTAGTGGCTGAGTGACATTGTAGGTTATGTTGCATAGGGAACTGTTAGGTAGCATGGTGGAGTAGAAACATGGTGAGGGGAGGGTGCAGCAAAGTAGGAGAATGACAGGAGCATTAGGAGTGCCACCCCAGCAGGGGGAATAACAAGAGCTGTTGTGCCCCAGGTTTTGTGAACCTGGAATTGCCAATAGCCTAATGTTTTGGAATGTATAGGAGAGAAAAATAGAAGAAGGAAGAGAAATAAGAGATTTCTTTTGGAAAGAAAAGGGAGAGGGTGCTTTGTAGGTGGAGGGATGAGATCCATGTCTGAAATTAGGCGGGGGGAAGATAAGGCACAAAGGAAATACTGTTGTTCCATGGACAGGATATGAACAAAAGTCCAGTAACGGTACAAAGAGTGCATGGACTTACAGTTCCTTTGGGATCCGTGTTAATCTGATTGTAATGGGATTTTTTAAGCTGCAGGAGTATCTGGGACCCAGAGGGACAGGAGGAGGCAAAGAAGACAGGTGGTCTGCAGGGGTCGGTTTAACCTTGCTGAGATGAAACCATGAGTGTCTTCCAGCAATCTTGATGGCTGTTGGGGTAGTCAGGAGAACTTGGAATGGTCCTGTCCATTTAGGGGATAGAGGAGAAGGATGAGGATTTTTGAGATATGCCCAGTTCCCAGGATGAGGGTGACACGTAGGTTGTGGAGAGGAGGGTTGTTGTTGGGGTAGAAACCTGTCCACCTGTTCACAGAGCAGATGCCTCCTTAGGGAGAGTGGGTAAGTAGTCACTGAGAGGACTCGGGGAAACAGGGGCAGATCACAGGAGGAAAGGGTGGCCATACATAAGTTCAAAAGGGCAAATAAAGAAAGGGGAATGCAGAGTGGCTTTCAAATGCCTTAGGGCCAAAGGTAGAAGGACTGTTCAGGGCTGTTTTAGCTCTAAGGAGAGTTTAGTGAGCTGGGATTTAAGGAGAGAATTGGCTCTTTCTACATTTCCAGGGGACTGAGGATGTTAGGGAATGTGTAGCTTCCAAGAGATGTAAAGAGTGGATGCCACCTGTTGGGATATCTGAGAAATGAAGGAGGGACCATTGTCAATCTGAAGTGAGCAGGGGAGGCCAAATCTGGGAATAATTTCTTCCAGAAGAACTTTAGTAACGGTGGCCAAATTTTCAGTAGTTGTAGGAAAAGCCTCTATCCATCCTGAGAAAGTACAGACTAAAGTGAGGAGGTATTTGATCCTTTTTTGGGGGGCTGGGGGGGCATGTGAGTAAAATCAAGTTGCCAATCCTCTCCAGGAGTATGGCCTCGGGCCTGATGGGTGGGAAAGGGGGGAGGTCAGGAGTCACCCTGTGCTGATGTGTTGGCACTACAGGGTGCATTTTTGAATGACCTCATGGAGAGTTGGGACTAGTTGGGGGTGAAAAGGGGGCTGAAGGAGGCAGAGGAGAGATGTGAGATTGATGTGAAGGGAGTTATGGATCTGAGTGAGAATAGTGAAAAGCTCTTCCTGTGGAAGTACTTCTTTCCATTAATCTTTAACCAGGGGCCCTCTGTTGTGGCACCTGCTGTTTGTATGAATTGTGTCCTCTGGCGTGTCATGAGGGGTTATTGAGTGCTGGGAGGATCAGAAAGTGCTGCTGCCTTGGCTTCTAGGTCAGCTTTATTGTTCCCTTGTGTAATAGCAGGGGAGTCATTTTGGTGACTTTTACAGTGAATGATCCCTATTTTGGAAGGAAGGTGAGCCGCTTAAAGTGGCTCATTAACTATGGGAGAGCCTTTGGTTGACAGGAAACCTCTTTCTTTCCATATGGCAGAATGTGATAGGAGAATGTGAAAAGCATACTTTGAATCAGTGTAAATGCTGATAGATTTTCCTTTTACCAATTGTAAGGCTTGAATGAGGGCGACAAGCTCAGCCTTTTGAGAGGTTGTACCTGGGGAAGAGACTGTGCCTCTATAAAATCAGTGGAGGAGACAGTAGCATAGTCTGCATGTCATTGTGTTTAGTGGATGAAGGAGCTCCAATCAATGAACCATGAGTGGTCAGGGTTGAGTAGGGGGTCCTTCCTGTATATGGGAGGGCTGAGGGAGAAACTCATCCAGGACTTCCTGGCAGTAGTGTGTAACTGGTGGTTGAGGATTAGGAAGAAGGGTAGCAGGGTTTGGGGATGAGCAGGAGTGTAAGGACAGTGTGGGATTTTCAACAAAGGAGACCTGGAGGAGTAGAATGCGGGAGGGGGCCATAACCTGAAGAGCCTCTGAGTCAGGAGGTCAGAAAGGTGATGGGGGAGAGAATGGTGGTGAGAGTAGAGGTGAGTTTCTCGCTTTCCTGGTCTAAGACAGCAGCTGCTGTGAGAGCCCAGAGACAGGGAGCCCAGCCCCTGGTGGTAGGGTCGAGTTGTTTGGAGAGATATGCCACATGGGCAAAGGAAGGTCCTTTCTGTTGTCCCAAAACGCCCAGAGCTAAGCCCTGTCTCTCAGCAACAGAGAAAAAAAGGTAGGGAGAGGTTGGGGAGACTAAGTGCAGGTGCAATAAAGCAGAGGGGGTGGAAGAGGTGGATTACTTGGGACCAAGAAAGAAGCAAGGTGGTGTGTGTACAGGGAAACAGGGGATTGGTAAGAAGAGGAGGGAGAGAGATTTGTAGTCACCACGGTGGGTTGTTCCATACTGGGATTTATGGAAGGGAATGAAGGGTGAGGGAGGCTTGAAATTTTGAGAGGAGATCTCTTCCCATTAAGGGAATGGGGTAAAGAGGTATAATTAAAAAGGAATGGGTAAGAGGAGTTCCCTCAATGCTGCAGAGTAAAGGGTTTGTTATGCATGGGTTGGAAGTTATTCTCTCTACCCTGACTATAGAGGTTTTGGAAGGCCAATTTGGTCCCCAAAGTTCTGGCAAAGCTGAAAAAGTTGCTCCTGTATCAATGAGGAAAGAAATTGGCCTACCTTCAACAGTGGCAGTTACCCTGGGCTCCTGGTGGGTGATGGTCATTGCAGCAGAGTGTCCTGGGCACCTTTAATCCTCAGAAGCCAGGCCTATGAGGAGGAAGAGGGAAAGTTTGGCCCCTAACCTCATTGGGTGGAGGGACAATCAACTACCCAGTGTCCATTCATTTTGCATTTAGGGCACAGGCCGGGTGGTGGTCCAGGATTAGGGCACATATGGGCCCAATGTCCTTCCTGTTTGCACTTGAAACAAGGTCCAGGAGGTGCCTTGTAGTGCCCTTTATTGGGAGCTGTACCCTTGGGTTTGCCGTGCAGGGCCTGTGCCAAAAGTTGAAATTTCGCTTTATGTCTTTTTTCTTTTTCTATTTTATGTTGTTCTTCTCTATAATTAAAAACCTTAAAGGCAGCATGAAAACGGTTGATTGGGGGACATTTGGGGACCTTCTTCTAACCTCTTAAGTTTTTTCTGAATATCTGGGACAGATTGGGAGATAAAATGGGTCATTAGGATGATAGTGGCATCTGGGGATTGTGGGTCAACTTTGGTATAGCATTGAAGAGCCTCTGTAAGACGGGAGAGAAATTGGGCTGGATTCTCATTAGGTTCTTGGGTAATTTTCCTAAGCTTATCAAAATTAACCACCTTCCGAGCAGCCCTTTTAAGACCTGCCAGCAGACAAATAACCATCTGATCCCTTAGTATGCAGCCATTGGTTTGGTAATCCCCATTAGGCTCCTCTGAGGGAACTGTGGTAGCTCCAACAGGATGAGCGGGATTGGTTCTATGTGTCTCATCTGCATGTACCTGGGCAGTGGCCCAAATCCTCTGTCTCTCCTCTGGGAGGAGAGAAGAAGAGAGAATGATATAGATATCATGCCATGTCAGATCACAGGACTGGGTAAGGTATTGGAATTCTTTAGTATAGGAATTGGGAGCAGTAGAGTAGGAACCTAAACCTCTCAATTTGGGAGAGGTCAGTGAATGAGAAGGAAATGTGAACATGCACAATGCCTTGGGCTCCAGCTACCTCCCTCAGTGGTAGGAGGGGGCTGCTGGAGCAACTGGGTGGGGCCCACAGAGCTGGTATGAGGAGAGAAAGGAGAAGGAGAGGTGGGAGCAGGGGATATGGTGTTGAGGTCAAGAGAAGGGGAAGGGGGGTGAAGGATGGGACCAGACAGGGAAGATGGGTCCCTGTTTGTGAAGGTGTGTCTGAGTGAGGTGATGAAAGTGTAGCTGGGTGAGCAGACGAAGAAGCATAAGGTGGAGGTTGAGAAAGTGAAGAGTGATCTGTGGGTCAAAAGAGGAAAAATTGTTAGGATTGGGAGGTGAAAGGGTTAAGAGAGAGCGAGAGAGGAAGACCTGTGCAGGGGAGCCGGATTGACACAGAGGGGCCAGAGCAAAGAAAAGAGAAGGCTTGAACATAAGGAATCTCTACCTACCTGCTGCTGAGGTGACAGAAGTTATATAAATCCTGTATAATGGTGGGATTGAAAGTCCCATTCTCTGGCCATGAGGAGTCATTATCTAATTTATCTTGGGGCCAGACTGGGTTGCAAAAGAAAATGAGCTTGTGAGGTTTGAGATCTGGAGTCAAATGGAGAAGCCAAAGGTTTTTAAGGAGACAGCCTTTTAAGGAGGGGATGAAGGTCACAGAGAATTTTAGGTTGGGCAGCACCCATGGCTAAGAGTTCTCAGGAGCCCAGAGAAGGGAAACAGGAGAGGAAGGGGTGTTCCCACAACCTCTCTGATTTCCCATGTAGGAGCAGACCATCAGTGAGGGTCATCACCATCCCTGACAGGTCTGCAGCCTGGCCCAGTGCTGGAATTTTCAGAGAGAGAGAGAGAGAGAGAGAGTGTGTTTGTTCAGAGCCACCAAAGAAGAGCTCTGAGAACTCACTGCCATAGAGGGAAGATTGTCCAGAGTGGGCAAGGAGGTCAGCAATGGCAAGAGGCAGAAACACCCTATCATGGATATTGGCCAGGGAGGAGGGGGCACAGTCAAGGTGGTTCAGATCCCCATGAGGGGAGAACCAACAGGCAATGACCATGGATCCCCTCCTGGGTTTCAGCATCTGAATGTTAGGGTAACTGGTGCAAATATCCATGAGAGACATAGCTCTGAGTTCAAGTAAAATTTTATTGACAGAGAGAGTCTGCCAGGCTGCCCCTCTGCAAGGAGCAGCAGCCTGCAGGAAAAAACTTCTAAACTATATAGTCGTGTACAATGGAGTAGTTAAAAAATAACTAGTTTGGCCCTGTGACTGTTACTTGACATCTTTGCTGTGGTTTCAGTAGATAGGGACTCTTTCAGGGTGGGCCTACTGGGAAGGCATGCCTGGGTGGGTGCTGATTTTCAAAATGGCGTTACTTTGGCCTAAAGACCTAACAGAGAGATCTTTGTCCCAAGAGGCTGTGTGATGGACTCATCTGCCTGTTTTTCTGTCTAGACCATTATGAGGACAGGATTGTAATAGAGATAGGGAATCCTTTAAGTTGCGTGGTGTATTACAACTCTTAATGGCTGGCCCTAGTAGCCGACCACTAATTTCTTTCTGGGTTACTTTCTCACAAATTTGAAGAATGAAATCCACAGATAACAATGGAGGGCAAGAGTGAAAAGAGTAGGATTTATTCAAATGAGAAGAAAAGACAGAGAACTCTTGCAAGGCTAAAGGGAAAATGGTAGCAGGTTTCCACTTTGATGTACTAGTCTAGGGGCTGATTTATCTTCTGGGTAGGGACATTGATCAAAATCTGTGCTAAACCTGTACTGGAAAATTTCCAGGGCTGTTGGTTAACATCTGTGTTAAACAGGCATTGGAAAAATATCAAGAGTATTGGATGTGCCCTTTTAGCCTTTGGATTTGAACTTTCCTGTAACCTCCATTTGAGCCCAGCCCACTTCCATTTCTCCAGCACTCTGGGACAGATGCTTGACTGGAATGTTTAGAATGTTTCTACAGGGTAACTTCTTGGAGTGGCCTCTGCACTAGGGGAAAAACAACAGCTTAAATAGGGACCCATTGCCGTGACTGCCTGATGATTTTACTATATTATTCACTGGGGCTAGAGAGGAACAAACAAATTTGGGGGTTCATTGCTAGAGAAGAGGAATCTGGTAGCTGATTATATGCACAAAGCCTGGGAGGAAGGCTGAGGATTCCTTTGAAAACCTCTTCCTCGGGCATTTGGTGAGAGGTGCCAAGATAAGAGGCAGGGCTCCTGACCTGGCAGATTGTGACCCATCACTGTTCAGCAACTGTGGGTCCAAATCCACATCCTCACACCATGCAGGCAGCTGAAGGAGGGACTGGACTCCAGCAGACCAGAGTGGCTTAGGACATGGCACAATAATTTCATGGTCCAACGGGGAATTCAGGGTTTCGTGGCCACTTGCTGATCTGAAGCACAGACTGGAAACTAAGTCATTCTCCACACCATGAGTATGGACAAGAGGGTAGCCAGAATCTAATACATGTAATTAATTATTTCATGTTGCAGGATGCATGGCCATTTTTTAATATCACAGCTCAAAGGATCATTTGTAAGAGAAGTGAAACACTTAAAAAGGCTGTGTAGGTTGTCCCAGTCACATCTAGGACTGGCAAGCCCAGGTTGAATTTAGGCTGATCTGGTTAAACAGATGGGCCTCAATTCATGACCTGTCTCTCACAAGCTCTGCACAGGAAGCCACTGTCAGTGACAGGAGACATAGCAATGGCCCTCAGCTCCTTCCCTCACTCAGCACAGGGAACAGATGTAAGCAGCAAAAGGGGCAGCAGCTCAGTCAGGCCTGGTACCCACAGTAGAGTCTCATCAGTGGCAGCATTTTGACCCCACAAAATAACTGATACAGAGTTTTCCCTTTTAATGTAGAGCTTGCATGTTCATTGTCTTTTGCAGATCTCACAAGGGCTAGAGAAAATGTTACTTGCATATTGTGGGTAAAAAATGGAAGTGCTGAGAAATGAAGTGATTTGCCAATGTCCTTTCAACTAGTAAGCAGGGAATCAAGGGCTAAATTCAGCGTTTCTGTTAGTTGTGGGCCCTTTTATGGAACAGTCCTCATCAGTTTTTACTGATAAGGAAGCTGATTCAAATGAGAAATACATTTGTTTGTAGGGGACAGTGATGGATGGAGGAGGGGGAGTCTTTCACATCATTCCTGTATCTAAAGCACCCTGTGAGGTTTGCCTTCCAGGTCCTTTGGTGGGCCTGGTCCTGCTGGCCAGATGTGGAGTCTAGTATAACCTTTTCCTTCCTCTTTGCCTTAACTTCACTGAGACGGAATTTTTTGACTTAAAACATGTTTAGTAAATGTTTATCATTTCCCCCCTCATTTCCAGAAACTAGCAAAGGCGAGCTTAATTAAATCAGTCCATTTGTGAGACCCATGGAAAAGTTCTTCACTGAAGAGTGTATGCTTGGTTTCCACTTCCCATTGTGTGATTGCATTGACATTTACATTAGAAATGGTGTACTTATTAGAGGAAGCCCTCTTCATTGTCATTAATGAAGTAGAATTAATTCCTATTCATAACATTTTGCTTTAGGGATATCAGTTGTTACTTATTGATACGCAGTTCAGTACTTCTCCACATGTTCATGGTGAAGAAAAATTTTTAGAAAATTCCAAACTGTTGTAGAACAAAGCTCATGTAAAATACAGTGAAAATGATTAAGTGGAAAAATGAGATGAAAACACCCAAGATACCCACAGGGCAAGCCCATGCATAATGTGTTAGTGTGTGTGGTGGTGTAAGGCACTGTTCATGTTCCCAAAGGTTGAGTCTGGATTCTTGTGCTGATCTTTTTATGAACGAGTCATGGTCTGTGTACCAGCTGCACCTTTAGCTGACATGTGGAGGGACATCCCTCTAGAAGGTAGGGCCACTCCCTCCGGTGGTTGACCATGCCTTAGCAGGGCATTTGTCCCTCCCAAAGGGCCTGCCAGAGAGGTCCTTGATGGGAGATTAATAGCCCATCTCCAACACTGAAAATCCCAAAGAGTTTTAATTTATGTTGGGATTGTCTGTCAATATTTGCCCTGTTGGGAATTAAAAACTGAGAACTTAAGAAATACTACACTCACTTAAAATATTATAAACTATTACATTACCATATATTTTTATAAAGTGTATTTTAACAAAAAAATCAATGAAAACAGTGGCATTATTTTCCAGTTTTGGAAATCTTACTATTTGGCTAAGTAGAAGACAGCTGGATTCCTTTCTTTCTATATTGTATATCCAACTTGTTTCATGTAGCCTGTAGCAAAGTCAACTATATACTCTTGAAAGAATTAGGATGAAAAGGGCAAATCACATGTGGCTATTGCAATAACATAACTTTGAACCTGTGGTTCCCTAGAAGCAACTCTGGTGTCCCAAGATCTGCCTTGACAATGCTGCTCTGTTTCATTACTTTTTACCATGTTCTAGTGGCTCATTTGTATATAAATATCTTTTGCTATTTAGAAATATTTATTTTGTCCTTGTAATCTTCCTACTCAACCCTTATTTTAGTTTCTTTGTCCCTCATTTTTTAAATTTAAACTTGCACTATATAATTTGTCAGGGTTTTTTTTCCTGTGTATTTTATTGAGGTGTAATTAATTTATAATAATCCCACATATTTAGGTTGTGCCCTAAGGAACCTTCAGCACATACAGGATAATAAATGTATCCATTCCCCCCAGCAGTTTCCTGCTTCCCCCTTATTTCTTTGTTTGCAAGAAACTGCTGCTTTTCCACTATAAATAAATTTTTAATATATTCCCTAAGTCTTGTCCATCTCCTAGCATTTTTTTTTTGAGTTGCACACTTTGTGTCTCTCAGTTCCTTTCCTTTTCCTTGCTGAGTGTTTCTTTGCACATGTTAAAGTTTGTTTACCCATTGACTTACTCACTTTTGATGTACATGCAGAATTCAGCTCTCATCAACACAGTGGCTGCCAACATTTCTCCATGGTCTCGTGCAGAACTGCACTTGCATTTCTCTTCTGATGCTCAGGAGTGGAATGTGTGGACCATGAGGTAGCGGGACACTTAAAGAATTTGACAACCCAAAGAACTTAAAATCAGCACACTGCAGTGATGCAGCCACATCAATGTTTATAGCAGCTCAACTCACAATAGCTAAACTATGGAAGCAACCTAGATGCCCTTCAACAGATGAATGGATAAAGAAAATGTGATACATATATACATATGTATACATGTATGTATATGTGTGTATTTTACATATACATATATATAATGGAATTACTCAGCTTTAAAGAAAAATGAAATTATGGCATTTGCTGGTAAATGGATGGAAAATATCATGCTATGTGAAATAAGCCAAACTCCCAAAACCAAATGCTGAATGTTTTCTCTGATATGCAGACACTAATTCACAATAAGCAGGGAGGGATAGGGAAGAATACAGTTACTTTATATTAGGTAGATAGGAGTGAAAGGAGGGGAAGGGTATGGGGGTAGGAAGGATAGTAGAGTAAAACAGACTTTATTTGTTTGTTTGTTTATTTATTTATTTCACAGTGCTGGGGATTGAACCCAGGGCCTTGTGCTTGTAAGGCAAGCACTCTACCAACTGAGCTATATCCCCAGCCCTAAAACAGACATTATTACCTCATATGCATATATGACTGCATGACAGATGTGATCCTTCGATATGACAATCAGAAAAACGAGAAATTACACTCCATTTATGTATGATCTATCAAAATATATAAATGCATTCTACTGTCATGTACAAATAATTAGAACAAAAAAAGAAGAATCTGCCAAGCTCTTTACCAAAATGGAATGACTTTACAGTCCTACCACAGAAAGTTCCTGCTGCTCCACATTTGCATCAGTACTGTGTATGGTCACCCTCATTTGTTGTAAACACCTTTTTCTTGTACTGGGAATTGAGCCCAGGGCCTCATGCATGCTGGGAGAGTGCTGGCCCACTGAGGTACATCCAGCCCTCTTTTGATTTAGTACTTCATGCTTTTTTATATTTTACAAAAGAAGTCAGCCAAACCCAAGGTCATAATGATTTTTATATCTTTTTGAAAACCTAACTCTTAGGTTCAGATCTGTGATGTGCTTCTACTTAATTTGGGCATATTGTACAAGGGGAAGTTTGAGCCTGATCGTTCCCACACCATTGGTGGAAAAGATTCACCTTTTCCCATTGACACGTTTGTCAAAGCTCACTTGACCACCTAGCTGTGAGTATGCCTCTGTCCTCTGCTGCCCTCACTTGGTCTCTGTCCTCATACACCATGTGTGCTGTTTGATGAGCTTCGTAGTGACCTTGGATCTGGGTGGTCAGTGTTGTTCCTCCAGCTTTGCTCTTTTCTGTTTTGGCTCTTCTGTATTCTTTGCTTTTTAAAGTCCATTTTAGATTTGGCTTTTCAATGGCCACAAAAAGGCCTGCTGGGGTTATGTTTGGGGTTATAACAAATTTATAACTGTGAGGAAGAATTGAGATTTAGAACAATATTCTTTTCTTCCATGACCATGACATATCCCTCAATTTACTTAGGTTTTTGTAATTTATCTCAGTATTGGTTTTGGTATGTACTTTTCAAGGTATAGGCCTTGAATAATTTTTATTAAAAGAAAAACTATTTTTATCTTTGATGGGTTGTGGAACTTATTCATAAGTACTTAAAACTTTCTGATGTCTGTTGTAAATGGTGCTGTTTTAAAATTTTGATTTTTGCTGAATGCAGTGAGACATGCTACTCAAAAGGATGAGGGCAGAAGGATTATGAATGAAAGCCAACATGGAAAATTCAGCCAGACCCTACTTTAAAAATAAAATTCAAAGGGACTGGGCCCAATGAGTGGCCCAGGGTTCAATCACCAGAACTAAAAAATTTTTTTAAAATATTATTTTCTGTGGCTCTCTTTTCACATTATTGATTGTATCCTTTGCTGAGAAAAAGCTTTTTAGTTTGAGTCCATCCCATTCATTGATTCTTGTTTTGATTTCTTGTGCTTTGGAAATCTTGTTAAGGAAGTCTGATCCTAATCCAACATGATGAAGATTCGGGCCTATTTGTCTTCTATTAGGTGCAGGGTCTCTGGTCTAATTCCTAAGTCCTTGATCCATTTTGAGTTGAGTTTTGTGCAGGGTGAGAGATAGATGTTTAATTTCATTTTATTACATATGGATTTCCAGTTTTCCCAGCACCATTTGTTGAACATATCTTTTCTCTATTGTATGTTTTTGTCATTCAACATCTCTAGTAATTAGAGAAATGCAAATTAAAACCACCCTAAGATTTCATCTTACTCTAATTAGAATGGCTATTAACAAGAACACAAACAATAAGAGATGTCGGTGTGGCTGTGTGGGAAAAGGCACACTTTTACATTGCTGGTGGAGTTGTATATTGGTGCAGTCACTCTGGAAAGCAGTGTGGAGATTCCTCAAAAAACTTGGAATGGACCCACCTTTTGACCCAGTTATCCCACTCCTTGGTTTGTACCCAAAGGACTTAAAATTAGCATACTACAGTAACACAGCCACATCAATGTTCATAGCAGCTCAATTCACACACAATAACTAGACTGTGGAACCAACCTAGATGCCCTTCAACAGATGAATGGATAAAGAAGCTGTGAGATATATATATATATATATATATATGTGTGTGTATACACACACACACACACACACAATAGAATACTACTCAGTCATAAAGAATAATAATATTATGGCATTTGCATATAAATAGATGGAATTGGAGATTATCATGCTAAGTGAAATAAGCCAATCCCCAAAAAACAAAAGCCAAATATTTTCCCTGATACATGGATGATGATACAGAATCTGGTTGGGGGGTTGTGGGGGGTGAGAGAAGAATGCAGGAACTTTAGATTATGTAGAGAGAAATGAGAGAGGGAGGGGGCAGGGGTATGAAAAATGGCAGAATAAAACAGACATCATTACCCTATGTACATGTATGATTAACAAGAATGATATGAATGTACATCATGCACAACCATAGAAATGAAAATTTGTAGCTCCTATGTGTACAGTGAATCAAAATGAAGTCTAAAAATAATTTAAAAAAATAATTTTCTGACTCTTGCTAGGATATGGAAACACAATTGATTTAATTTTTACTTAATGTTAAGTTGCAATTTTTCTTTGTGTAACTTGTTTCTATTTGTAGAATTTGTCCTTTTATTGTTTTAATTTTTCATTAGTAAATGAAATTTCTATTAAAGAAAATTTAAGAAATACAGATAAGATGAAAGAAAAAGTCATCATGTTAGTTTTTATGTTTGAAAATGTATTTACTTGGACTGAAAACTCAAGTATTTCCAAACATTTCATAAATGACATTATTTGTTTTTAAAAAACAAATGGGTTTTTATGAATAAAACTGTGGTATATATGTATATAGATTCTTTTAATGCTGTTTCCATTTCCATTTCTCTGGGATAAATGTCAAGGAGTACCACTGCTGTTTAGCTGGTTAGTTTTCTAAGGAAGTGTCAGACAATTTTGAAAAGTGCTATGTAATTTTACATTCCCACCAACAATATGTAAACGTGACCCAGTTTCTCTGCCTTTTCACCAGAATTTGTCTATCCTTCACTGTCTTTATTTCAGTCACTCTAATGGATGTGGATTAATTTCTCACTGAGGTTTTCATTTGTATTTTCATGATGGCAAATGAACATTTTTCAGGCCTTTACTTTCCTTCTCTGTCCTCTCAAGTTAGTACAGTTGGTTTTCCTGTGGATCTTGTATCCCACAAGCACACTGAAGTGATGTAGTGCTTACAGGAGCTTCCTGGCAGAATGTTCTGCACAGACAGTTGTGTTGGTGCTGGACACAGCTTTCTCTCATCCTTCTCAGTCTGGTTTTACTTACTTTGCTTTACTGCACTGCTAAAACCTCCAGGGTGGGATTGAGTAAGAGTATTCAGAGTAGACTCCTGATTTGTGTCTTATTTTATGGAGAAAGCATTCAATCTTTTACCAATAAGTATGATATTTTCTAGACTTTTGGAGATGCCCTATATCCAGGTCAAGAACTTTCCTTTTATTTAGGGTGTGATAAGTTTTCATCATGCATGGTCACATCATGTCCAGTGCTTTGTTTTGCATCTGTTAAGATGATCATCTGTTTTTGGGTGGGAAGGGTACCAGGGATTGATCTCAGGGGCATTCAACCACTGAGCCACATCCCCAGCTCAGTTTTGGATGTCATTTAGAGACAAGGTCTCACCAAGTTGCTTAAGGCCTCACTAAGTTTCTGAGGCTGGCTTTGCACTTGTGATCCTCCTACCTCAGCCTCCTGAGCTGCTGATATTACAGGTATGCACCATGGTGTCCAGCTGATTATCTATTATTATGATGACATATCAACAGACTAAAGAAAGTGATTATTGGTTTTAAAAGGCTAATCCATCCTTACATTCCTAAAACAGTTCTCACTTGGACATGACTTATTATCCATATTTTATATTGCCACATTTTATATTATTTTTTCATATGTGTTCCTGAGGGATATTGTTCTGTAGTTTAATTTTGTGATGCTTTTGTCTTTTTAAAATCAGAATAACAGTGGTTTTGTAGGATGAGCACACAAATATTGCCTCTTCTTCAAGTTTCTGAAACACTTTGTGTAAACATGGCATTATTTCTTCTTTAAATGGTTGGTACAGTTGTGCACGTTAATGCACACCTATAATCCCAGATACTCAGGAGGCTGAGAACAGGAGGATTGCAAGTTCAAGGCCAGATTCTGCAATTTTGTGAGAACTTCCCTCAAAATAAAAATAGTTGGGGATGAAGCTCAGTGTGCAGCACTTGCCTACAGGTGGCATGCTCTAGGTTTAGTTACCAGTAAAATGAAAGAATAGTTAAAATTTACAGGTGAAACTGGGTGTGGTGGAGCAAGCCTATAACCCAGGTGCTTGGGAGGCTGAGGCAGGAGGATCAGAAGTTCAAAACCAGTCTCAGCAATGGCAAGGCACTAAGCAACTTAGTGAGACCCAGTCTCTAAATAAAATTTAAAAATAGGACTGGAGATCTGCCTCAGTGGCTGAGTGCCCCAGAGTTCAATCCCTGGTACAAAATAATAATAATAATAATTATTATTCACCAGTGACACCACTTCAGCCTAGATTTAACTGTATTAGATATGGAAAATGAAAAAATCCCCAAGATAATGTGGCCTGGAAAAAGAGAGTGAAAAAGAAGACCTTCATCTGGCAAGGCCTTCATCTCCCAAGACAAAGATTTTCCAGGTGCTGGCTATAGATGGGGTGGAGGTGTTTTATCACCCCTAAAGTAACAGTCTCTAGGAGGCATTAATCTCCTTCAAAGTAAATCCTCTCCAGACACTGCCCACAGACCCAGACCCAAAAAGTTCAAATTCCTGAGTGCCCAAGAAAACTGATATGTTCACTGAACCACCCCTCAAAATAACTTATATAAACCCAGTCCCTTTCCTTGTTCAGTGGCTCATTTTCCACCAGGAAATAAAAATAGGGCTGGGGATCTGACTTAGTGGCTGAGTGCCCCGAGTTCAGTCCCTGGTACAAAAAAAAAAAAAAAAAAAAAAAAAAAAAAAAAAAATTGTGCCATTTCATCCCTGAATCCCTGTTGAGGTGTGAAACTTTTTTCCTGAATAAACAGCTGAGATGATTCATGACATTTGCATCTGGCCTAGTCTTTTTGTGCTAACAAACTGGAATGTTTCAACCATTTCAAATTCTTTAATACCTATAGAGCTGTTCAGATTACCTGTTTCTTATGTAATACTTTAATATTTCTCATCTTTCAAGAAATGTGTCTATTTTTCTGGGCTAGTGCATGCCTGTGGTCCCAGTGACTTGGGAGGCTGAGGCAGGAGTATCGCAGCTTTAAAGCCAGCCTCAGCTAATTGACAAGGTCCTAAGTCACTTATCAAGACCCTGTCCCAAAACAAAAAACTAAAACAAAGGGTTGAGGATGTGGCTTGTTTGTTAAGCCCCCCTGGGTTCATGAATCTATAGGTGAATCTTTAGATGATCTTGCTGTTATTTTTATTTCTATTATCACAAAATACTGCATAAAATTTACCCTTATAACTCTCAAGTGTACAACTCTATGGCATTACGTACACTACAGTGTGTGCAACTATCACTCATTTCCAGAACTTTCTAATCATGCCATTGTTTACACTATTGTTGCCCTATTAGAATAATTTTAACAATAGAAAACAACGATTTTACAATTACCCATGTAGTTACTCTTTTCAGTGGTCTTCATTATCTCATGTAGAACCAGTTTCCTTTGACACCATTGCTCTTCCATGAGTAAGACTGCCATATTGCATATGGTGCAGCCCTTCAGAGGAATATGTGCTTGAAAGCTCAGTACTTGTCCACCAAGGCTAATCCGATAATGAGGACATGATTTTGAGAAAAAAGCAAAAATTTTATTGCCCTTAAAGCAAAGGAGAAACAGGGAACTTCTGTCTCAGAGACTGTGATTCTGCCAGTTGGAGGAACAGAGACCTTCTAAGAGGTGATTTGAAGGCTACATTGAAGGTGTGCCTTATCAGGGGTCATAATTCACTCATAGATTTGGGAGATTACCATTTCCTAGGCCTTCTTATGTTGTTCCTGAAGTCTGAATTTCTTGATTCCTGTGGTGTGTGTGAGCTCAAGGACATGTAACTGCCTAGGATGGAAAGGCTAATGTTGCTTTACTCAAGGTTAGTGGAGGGCAGGGGAGAAGAAAAAAGGGGAAAAAAACTGTGAGATTTAAAATAAGCCACAATGGCAGAAAGTGTTATGTTCTCAGCACAAAGTGGACCTGTTACAAATCCAAAATTATGTTAGTGATAAATGCATACCAAAACTCACAAGTGTGAATTATGATTTCAACTTTTAATAGTGGCGAAGTGCAATTTATTATCAATTCAAAAGTGTACTTTAATTACCTTTATGGTAAAAGTGTAGTTACAAACCTAAGACAAGTGATTAGTCACTCTTGTTGTAGTGTTTGAGTGTGTGGAATGAATGAAAGAATGGGGGTTGAAGAGCCAAGATATTTCCCAGGCTCTGTGGACTGTGTGAAAGCAGCATGGCTTCTGAATACTACCTGGGGCTCCAGACCCAGATGCAGTTTTCCCAGGACAGTCTGTGACTGTGATGTTTTCACAGTTGCATTCTTTATATGCCAGGTTGTGTGGTTGTGTGTTGGTATGTAATTGCACATCTGTCCATTCCCTACTCCATTTTGAAAAATTGGAGTTCTACTCCAATTTGGAAAAGTTCTTTCATGAAATGATAATGGTTAGGTATGGGGCATTTTTTAAAAAAAAAATTGTTTCTTGGGAAATTAAGGCAATAGCAACCTTATGTTCATTCCCAAAATGTTTTGGTGAGTTTTTTCTAAAATTGTATGATTCTACTTTGTGTACAACCAGAAAAATGATAGTTGTACTCCATTTGTGTACAATGACCTAAAATTAAAAACTAAATTAATTAATTAAAAAAATTAGAGCAGCATTATGTGCAAACTGGGAACAATTAAAATATGTATCAATAATGAAAGGATAAATAAAATGGTCTCAATTATTTTTAAATGATTTTGCACAGAAATGAAAACAGCACCACATTTAAAAGATGTATGAAACTTGTGATTCTCATTGTGGACTTCACTGAATCATATATAAGAATATTGGGATTCAGATACGCTTCCAAGCCAGCCAGTTACCTCCACAGTGAGTGCATGGCACAGGATCCTTCTTATCCTGGCTTACCTACATTTAGCTTTATCAAATTTTGGATTATTTGTGTAATTGCTGGAAGAATAGTGATTGATCACATAAAAATCTCAGATTTTTCCTTTAAAGCCTCTTGTAGCTAGATAGCCATCCTCAGGCAGAGTTTTAACTTTGTCTAAAGAGTCTATAAACAATTTAAATATGATATTTTACTGAACACCTTCATAATCCAACTAAGATTTCAAATTATATCCTGTTATGAGGAGAAACATAAAATATGACTTACATATTTTATTTATGTAAGTCAGAGCATACACCTGGAAGTAGGACCTGTGAATAATTTTCAAATCTTAGATGGATCAAAGAGGGAGATGAGGTATATATTCCCACTTTTGTTCACAAAAGCACACCTTACTCTGTTAGACCACTTTTCATTTGTATAAAATACTCAAGGCAAGCCAACTTTATAAGAGAAGAGGTTTATTTTGCTCACAGTTTGAAGATTCTACCGCATGGCAGCTAGACCACCTCAGCCCTGCTAAGGGTTCTCTTGGTTGCTTCCAATCATGGTGGAGGAAACAGGGAATTAGAGGTCCCACCACTCAGGAAGCCAGGGAGACTGAGTGGGACATGGTTCAAGATTTCATACCAACTTTCATGAATACTTACGGACATGAGTAAAGATAAACCACTACAGAAAGAAAAACAGCTGTAGATAAAATCAGATGGCCAGAGGAGAGAGAGAACTGTAATCTCACAGGCTCTGGACAAAAGTAGAAGAGAAGTTCAGATGAAAAAGGCCTGGGCTACTCAGGCTCCACAGCAGCTGCACCACAAGCAGCAGGCTCATGCACATGAACAGATAAATAGGAGTCACCTGTCTGGCCTCAGAACCCAGGTCTAACCCCCCAGGCCTTGTCAGCAGAAGCCAGAGAAGCTTAGGAGAGACAAGGCCTCCAGGGCAAACTCCCCAACCTTGTGTGTCCTGAACCTCTGAACATTTGCCTGAAAGCAGGTGGCTCTGAATGGAGTCCTGTCTTGTTCTCACAGAGCTCAGCAGGTACAGTGGCCTCCTGTAGTCCCCATGTATGCAGGCACCTGTTCATGGCCCTGCTGGTTTCTACAGAAGGACATCCCTAAACATCTCTGTATAGACTAGGTATGGTTGTGCATGCTTGTAACCCCAGAGACTGGGGAGGTCAAGGCAGGAGGATTGCAGGAGCTTGAGGCCAGCCTCAGCAATTTACCAAGGTCCTCACCAATTTAGCTAGGCTCTGAACCACTCAGGAAGACCCTGTCTCAAAATAAAACATAAAATGGTCTGGGAATGTGGCTCAGTGGCTAAGGGACCTGGGTTCAATCCCTGGTACCAAAAAAAAAAAAATCTACATGGTCAATGTGACCTTCATTGGACACAGTACTCTGGCCATACAGAAAAAGCTTCAATGTGTGGCAGAGGAAACTGATATACACCCCTCAAAGCTCACTGATACTGTCTTTAAGGTAATGCCTGTGAAGACCAGAAGCTAAAGCCACCTCGTGTTCAGTGTTGCCAATTCCCACAAAGAGATCATCAAGGAAGCTTAAGCATGGGAAGGGCCATTGCTCCACTGAAAACATACCCACAGTAAAAACAGGCCCAGCAGGAACCCCTGGGTACAACTGACAGTGGGAACAACTGACAGTTGATGACATTGTGATAATGATAACAGGGACCAGTCAGGCTCAACCACATCCTGTGCTCCCAGCCCTAGAATGCAACCTGGGAAATGAAGACTAAGGCAGAGTTTCGTACATGCAGGTTGTCCAGTGCATCTCCTGGATGAGATCTGCTGTGTAAATTCAGTACTCAGATAACATTCTCACCCCAAAAGCCGTAACTCCACTTGCAAGTGCCACCAGACGGGTACTGATCCAGTCTCCACTTGCCATCCAGGAAAGGAAACAGCCTGCTCTGCTGGAGGTGGTCTAAAAAGTGAGTAAATCTGTGTGGGTCAAAGGGACAATAAGGAGGATGATTAATGTCATCACAAACAAACAGGATGTTGTTTAAGGAGGAGGTCACCTGCCCAGGAGGAACAGTACCCCCTTAAGAGAGAAGTGCTGATAAGGATTAGCCTCTTGTGGACAAATTTTTAAAACACGGATGGAATTGGCTTTTCCAATTACCCTGCAATACTCCAGCTCAGCTTGTTTAAAAAGAAAAACAAAAAACAAAAAAACTCACACTGGTGCATACTAGTTTGTACAACAAGACCTAAGAGCTATAATTAACATTGTTTAGAATATTCAGCCCACAGGAACTAATTCACATACCCTGCTAATTACAATGCCAGGTAACTATGGCTGGTCCAAAGCAGTACATTTAAAGATGAATTCTTTGCATCCTGCTGAAAAGGAATTTCTAATTACAGTTTGCTTTTGAGTGACAGGACTTCAATACAAAAATAACAGCCAGTATTGCCAGACTGCTACCTCAAGGATTTAAAATCTCTTCTCCATTGCTTAATGAGTGTCTAACATAAGTGCTAGCTGTGAGGGTTACAGCTGGATAAAGGACTCCTTTTGCAATATGTGGAGATCTGCTTAGAGCCAACACTGCCTCTCAATTACTACTGCTGCATTAAACCACCTCTCCTTATGTGGATAGGAGGTGTCCGCCAAAAAGATTCAGTTCTGTATAACAGTCACCTATCTAGAATTCTAGATTAACCTAAATTTTAACATCAGATTGAAAGAAAGCTATGTTAAGAAGTCAAGAACCAGAGAAGTGTATGTTCCTGGGAATGTCATGGTTCTGTCACATTAGAGTCCCTAATTTTAGACTAATAGCTAAATGTCTGTGTGAAACCCTAAAAGGAACACAAATCAAGCATTTGACTTGTACATCAGAAAGCCAAGCTGCTTTGAGAGGTTGAAACAAAGTCTCATGACAGCCCTTGCCCTAGGCCTGCCTGACTCACAAAAGTGTTAAGACTATATATGAATGAGAAATAAGGTACAACCCTTGAAGGGCCACTTTATTTAGACTTCTAGTTTATTTATACTTTAATAAGCTAGAATATCATAAAGAGATTAGTGTATTAATATTCAGAAATTAAGTAAATGACTCTGGAAAGCACTATAAAATTTTGACAAAATCCAGGAATGGAACCACTGTATGCCCCAGCTTCCCCACTTCTTAGTATTTATCCAAAAGAATTAAAATAAGCATAACAGGTATAGCAATGCTGCTGCAGCAGGGTAATTCATAAGAGCGAAGTCATGGAACCAGCCCAGAAGCTCATGAAGAGATTAATGGATACAGAAAATGTGATATGTAAACACAATGTAGTTTCTCCACAAAATTATGGCACTTGCTGGTAACTGATACAACTGGAGAACATCATGCTATGCAATATAAACCAGACTCTGAGTTGAATGTTTTCTCTAATATGTAGGAACTAGACCAAAATAAGAGGGGAAAGAGGGAAGTCCTAGGAAAATAGAAGAGAGGTCAGGTGAGTAGAGAAGAGGATTCAGGGGAAGGGAAATGGGATGAGAAATGAGAGGAACAGTGGACTGAAAATGACTAACCTATCCTATGTACATATATGAACATAACAAAGTGAATTTCCCTTTTGAATTAGTGCTATTGTAAAGCAGGAAGGAAACAAGGAAAATACTGAAATGCTGGGCCCTTGACTTTAACCTTCCCCATTGCAGATGAGTCCTGGAAGGAGAAAAGCAAAGAGTGAAACTCTAGGTAACAACGGGTCCCAGAAGAAGAAAGAGAAGTAGTGAACAACAAGTTGTGATCTTTTCCCAGTGACAATGAGTTTCAACCTTTTTACAGCTGCCTTCCTGAGTTAAAATTTCAACCTGTACAACCAGGTCCCTGACTGTCCAAAAAGAATGTCTACAGTCTCCAGTGATTAATTCACCCTTATTGTAAATGCAAATCCAGACTCCTTCTGTAACCCGAGGGCCATCTCCATACCCCAAAAATGAGCCCTCCCTTGCCTGATTGATTGACTCCACTGCAGAATAAAGGAAACCTTGCTGATCTGAGATTTGCTTCCTGTCTCCTGCCTCTGTTATTTGTGGGCCTTTAGTTTACATTTTGGTTCCCTGACCGGGAATGGGAACAAGGTAAAACTGACCCTTCCCTGTTGCCTTTCCCCTCCTGCAGTTAAGTTAAATGAATGCTGGGACCTGGGAGGTGATTGTTAAAGTGTCTGGCACCCCCAAAGATCTCTGAGGTCAGGAGAACCCCCAGTCATGGCTCATGCAGCTACAGCTGAATCCCCAGGCTGAGTGGTTCCCTTACCTCCCTCCCCACCCTACAGAAAGAGACCCTCTACACCCTCCAAGTTCACTTTGGCTGATCAGCTGCCAGTACACAACCTGAAACCAACCCCAACCTGGGTAAGGTTTTCTCAGCCTTGTGCTACATGGATGGAGCAAGGATTTGTCAAATCCTTTATTGGTGCTTGGAGGCATTCCCTTCCTGACCCCCTTCTCACACTCTTCTTCCCCTCCCCAATCTTTCCTTCCCCTATACTCTGGAAACCTCCGGATCCAAGACCCCTTTGCATTTTGTTTCTGATCCAACCCTGGCCTTTAAATTCTCCAGAGGTAAAACTCCATCTATCTCTCCATCCGTCTGATCTCTAGTAGATAGGTACCCTGCCCTGAGACCCCACCTTTTAGCTCTCTGGGATCCCAGGGCTCCCCCCACCATTGAAATTGGGTGAAGATATTTTCCCCCATTTTCTGGTGGGACTGTCCAACTCAGTGTCAGAAAGAATCCTGGGGATGCTTTGGTTTCAATCTGACACTCCAGTCACATCTCCCCATCATGGGAATCAATCAATTCCATGGGACTCCCCTTTGGGTTGTCTCAGTAATTTTAAGACACTTTAATCCTAAACTGACTTCAAAATCAAATGCCTCATTAGGTTTAGCACTCAAATTTGGCCATAGTACAAATTAGATTTTAGGGGCTAGGGATATAACTCAGTTGATAGAGTGCTTTGCCTTACATGTACAAGGCCCTGGGTTCAATACCCAGCACCACCAAAAAAACAAAAAACAAAAACAAAAAAAAACGAAAAATTAGATTTTTAAGTGCACAAACCAGTGCCCATGGCCCAAGTACAAAACTCTTGATAAAGAAATTCTCCAGGGTTCAGGTTTCAGCCATCTATAACCCTAAAAAAGCCTCCATTGCTCAGAACCCCACCAGACACTCTAATACACCTCCTGGGCCCTGTTTCCAATGTGGGTAGACTGGACATTGGGCAAAAGCTTGTTATAACCCAGGCTCCCCACCAAGCCATATCCCAAATGTGGGCAATAGGGACATTGGAAGGTAGACTGTTCCCAGGGAAAAATACCCCTCCCCTCAGTGCAGCCAGCTTCCCAAGTCTCCTAATACATCCAAGGAGCCCCAAGTTATAGGGATGGTGAATGGCCAAGCAGCAGGCAAATATTCCTCTTCAAACGAGATTTTAAGGGCACAACTAGCTGGTAAATGTCCTCTCTTAACTTAAAATAATCATCAAAAGTTTAAACAGAATCCACCATTCTGAGTGAGGTCCCAGTCTGAAGTCATGTAAAAAAGGAGCCTTATTTCAAGCCCCTACCCTTAACTTAACTATTGAGCAAAAATTAAACCTGTTTGTCTCAGAGAGAAAAATAACCCTAACCAGTCCAACAGGCATTACATAGCAGCCTCATTCCTCAAAAGTAATGGAAGATAATACTTCATAATTTTCTGCATCCAAACCTGGCCTAATTACCAACTAAGGCAAGGAGGGGCCTAAAAAACCTTAGGCAGCAATTTTCTTAGCCAAACTGCACTGAAGATTGCATTGGAATGCAAAAGGTAGGCTCAGTAGGAGACCTGAAACTAAAGGAAAAAAAGTGTCAGTTTGACTTCTCCCTGACAACAACACAAAAGAAAAATGACTTCAGGGCTATTAGGTCCTTAAGGCCAAAGTAACTCCATTTTGAAGATCAGCACCTGCACACCCAGGCATGACCTTCCTATTAGGCCCACCCCCAAAGAGTCCCTAACTATGGAAACCATAGCAAAGTAACAATCACAGAACCAGACATGTTATTTTTTAACTACTCCATTGTACATGACTATATAGTTAAGAAGTTCTTTCCAGCAGGCTGCTGCACCTTGCAGAAGGGCAGCCTGGCAGACTTTCTCTGTCAATAAAGCTTGGCTTGGACTCAGAGCTGGGTCTCTCATAGATATTTGTGCCAGCTACCAAGGGTTCTCATTCTCTCTCTCTCTCTCCCCCCCCCCCCCCCCCTTCTCACTCTCTAATGCTATTTTAATAAAATAATTAACAACCATATCATTTTTCTCTTAGAACTCCTGTTTTTAAAAATAAAAAATTTATTGATTTTTATTTTTTTATTTTTTGGTACTGGGGATTGAACTCAGGGGCACTCCACCACTGAGCCACATTCCAGCCCTATTTTTTATTTTATTTAGAGATAGGGTCTCACTGAGTTGCTTAGGGCCTCACTAAGTTGCTGAGGCTGGCTTTGAACTCGTGATCCTCCTGCCTCAGCTTTCCAAGTGCTGGGATTATAGGTGTGCGCCACTGTGCCCGGCTAAAAGATCTCTTGATTTTGATCTGGCACACCTAGGTTAATGTATTTTTCTGATCAAATATTTTATCCAACTATAAAGGGTTTTTACTTGTTTGTTTGTGTATTGTCTGTCTGCTTGTGTTTCTGTATTGAAATTGTCACATAGATGAATGAGCTCATAAATTAAAATTTTAAGAAATAGATGCAAGTACCTTTAATTCACATGATTTAAAAGGTTCAATTTATATTGGGTACACAGATGACAATGTAAATGTATAAATCCATTATTACTAGGATTTTTCTTCAACAAGGAAGAGGTGAATACTGTTCAATACACTTGTCTGATACCTTGATTCTCATAGTTAATAAAGTAAATTAGATTTGACATATATGGGATTAATCTTCACAAATGTGTTTGATAGAAACATCTGTTTAATTTGCAAAGTTAAAATGCTAACTGTTAAATATAACAGCAAGTACTCTTCTTGAATTCCATGGAGTGATATACTTCAACATTGTGTTTTACAAATCGGTAAACAAACAGATGTGATTCTATGTACAAGGGGTCCAAAAGTTTCAACTGTGTTTCAATTACAGTACCCTAAATAACATAAAGTATTTCTTCTTACTAAAATAGAGTCATTTATCTAAATTCAGAAATTTCATAAGGGTTGTTCCAGAATGTAAAAAAAAGAGGGGTCAACAGATAGGAAAGAGAAATTAGAAGATTCTACGTATTGAAATATATTTAGTAGAAGGGAAAAGAAAATCTGGGTAAAAAAAATCTGATGAAATACATGAGGGTCTAAGTAAGTGCTAAGAAAGTCTGTGTGGCCAAATTTCAACAAGTCTGAGTAGACTTCATGTTTTTATGTGAGGACTATATGTTACAACAATGTGTCAATTGGACTATATGACAAAGTTCAGGAAAACTGTTGATTCCCAAAAGGCTAGTAGCCACCAGATTCCCTGAAAAGTACTAAATGTTTTATCGGATGGCTAATAGCTGACATTATTATCTTGGCTGGGATAATGACCTCTGCACCTACTGCAGTGGTGGCTTGCACCAGCAGGCACAAGCAACATATTTTCTTCAACAATTTCAAAAATTTTACTGAGACCTGGCAAACTCAAGTACATATTGATCAGGGACTTGATTCTTTTCATAATGCCTCTTTGGATATGTTAAAATTACAATTTCAGGTTCTGGCCATGGCCAATGCAAAAACACCTACTTTTAATAAAGAAGTTTGAGACGGTTTCCTGAAGGAATTTCTTCTCTTAACCCTTCTAAATACTTTTCTACACATGTAGGTGGGTTACTAGCTATAACTATACTGTTAGTTTTATCTCAGTTCTTGTTTTGCATAGTTTGTCGAGCAGGATGGAAATGGTTAAAACATTAGGAAATTATAGTTCTGAAGTTAATCATGCTTGCTATGCTTCAGAGGACCTGGACTTCTGAAATCATGAAGAATACAACTTAAATTTAAAAGGGGCATAATAGTCTTAATTAAAGAAAACAGGGTAACCAACCATCTTACTTGCTATATAATTTAGGTATATAATTCCTGGCGCTTTAGAAGAAACGTGTCCTGTTTGACACTAGAAAACTGTTTTCTTGGCACTAGCAAATTAATTAATGCTCACCTTTCTTATAATAACCTTTTTCTCCCTATTCTTAATTTTGTACAGAAGCAGTTTCTTCATGAGGTAACCTGCCCAGCTTAAACTACCTCCCAGAATACGTGTCTCCCACATTCACAGTTTGACTTTCTGAAGCCACAGAAGGAGAACTTCACCTCAAGTCTCCTCCTCCACACATCCCTCCTCACTGGGGTCTCCATGCTATATTCCAGAACTCTGAAAGAGGGGTTCCACCACTTAACCCCTTCTGAGCTCAAAGCAGGCAGATCTGACGGATTCCCCAATTCATTCTCCCCTTTCAGAGTCTGGAATAAAGGGTTATGGAAAACAATATTCCCACAAGACAGCTCCCCAAGAAAAATGAAGGAACAGTGTGACTCTGGAGGAGGGAGGGAAATTAGCCAAACATTAATCCTCTCCCAGTGTGTCCTTTAACAAAGGGCCCTGAGGGAAAAAGCAAACTTTCATCCCTTCCAGGGTTCACCCCCAGCATCTCCTCCAATAGCAAATTTTATCCCTTCCCAACCACAATGGATCTTGAAGGAAGGAGGCAAACACTGAAACTCTAAGCCCTGAACCTTTACCCTTCCCCCATTGCAAATGAGTCCTGGAAGGAGAAAAGCAAAGACTGAAGTTCTAGGTAACAATGGGTCCCAGAGGAAGGAAGATAAGCAGCGAACACCAAGTTGTGATCTTTCCCGGTGCCAATGAGCTTCAATCCTTTTACATGGGCCTTCCTCAGTTAAAATTTCAACCTGTACAACTAGGTCCCTGACTGTCCGAACAGCACATACGCAATCTCCAAAGATTAATTCACCCTCATTGTAAACTATAAAATCCAGACTCCTTCTGTAAAGGGGGGTGGGGGGAATAAGCCCTCCCTTGCCTGATTGATTGACTTCACTGCAGAATAAAGGAAAGTCTGCTAATCTGAGGTCTGCTTGCTGCCATCTCCTGCCTCTGTCATTTGTGGGCCATGAGTTTACAGGTAGAAAGAGGATGGGAGGTAAAGTGTTAGTTTTGGGACTGAATTGGAGCAAATTATATTCTAACCTTGTATAATTAGGTCAAAATTGACCCAGTATTATGTATAACTATGATGCAGTAATAAAAAAGGCACAACTAACACCCCAAATTTAATAATGTTATATTAACAAAACGTCAAGCCAACCAAACATTATACTTTGTTCCATAATTTCAAATTAGCAAATGCAACTTCAACCCAATAATTCTTAGCTACTAGGCAAAAATGCAGCACATAACCTCTTATATATGCTGTGGTTACAGACTGACTTTCTAGACTTTGATTTCTTTAGTTGTACAATTAAGAGTCAAAATAATATTTAAAATTCCTTAGAGTTGCAAAATCATTCACTTACAAGCTGAAAAAAAAAAGGCACGTGAAAATTTAAGCATGATTACAGCAACAGGATGCATCCAGAAAATTTAATAAACTATTGTTTTGAAACTCAAGCGCCTGAAACTTGGCTACAAACCAGTACACCTCGGCAACACACCACTAGCACCTGGAATCACTGAATAGGAAACACTGCATGGGGCCATAAAAAAGACCTAGTGCAATCCCGTTTCACAATGTAGGAACGAAGTCCACGGGACAGAACTCCTGATCTCTACTCTAAGTCGCTGCTCTTTCCACTGCACCATGTAGAAACCTTCATAAACCAGACTGCTTTACTTTATGCTTGATAAATTGCAGACTCTCTTAGCAGTGCCCACCAGGTACAGGGCATAAACAAGAAAGGTACCTAGAGCAGCACATTTTTTTTTAAAGACAAAAACAGGAACCAGTGAGTGGCTGTGATTAAATGGAAATCCCTTACGGGTGTCGTCGGAACAGGCCGCCCTCTCCCGGTCAGAGCTCGGCGATCCTCCGCCTTCCTCTGCAGGGAGCGGCGGGCCAGCCTTCGCCTCGCCTCAGATGCCGGGGTCCGGGAGTAGCTGCTGAGGCCGCCCCGTCGTGCACAGGACCCTATAGATCAACATCTACCCAGCCGTCAGGAGACCTCCCCTCACCGCAGCTGAGAGCGGGGACCCTAGGGAACCAGCCCTCAGGGGAGGAGCACGGCAGGAGGAGGCGTGGGTCGCCGGCGGCCAATCGCCTGCTGCTCCAGGAACCGCGGAGCCGGGCCCTGACGGACGCCCCCAGCCCGCGCTGTCGCCTCACCCCAGTGTCCAGGGGCCTCGCCTCCACCTCGCCCCTGACTGGACTCTCTGGCTTCCGCCCGCCGCCTTGCCTAGCGCAGCGTCCACCGCAAGTCAAAACTCGCGCTTTGCGGAAGCCCCGCCTTCGCGTCGCCACGGCTACGGCTCCCGGCGCTTCGGCTTCTGCCTCCGCGGGTGTCACGGGTCAGTTTCCCTGGCTGGGCCGATTTGAGGGGCGGGGCGGGGTCAGGAGCTCAGTAGGCGGAGTCCTGCGACTGCAGTGTGTGGACGGTGGACACGTGGGAGGTGACCCTACTGGGTCGGGGGTGACTCCTCGAGGGAATGGGAGGACCCCTCCGTGGACAAAGGATGACCCCTCCACGGCCTGGAGGGCTAACCCCTTGAGTGGGAGGATGACCCCTCCATGTCCTGCAGGGATGACCCCGGGAGGAGTGGGAGGATGACACCCACTATGGCCTGAGGGATGACCCTTTCATGGCCGTAGGAATGGCCCCTGATGATCTGGGGAAATGATCCCTCTTTGGCAGGGGAGATAACCCCTCCATGCCCTAAGGAGGTGACTCCTCCATCACCTGGGGAGATGACTCCTTCATGACCTAGGGAGATGGCCTTTGATGCTTGAGTTTCCCACCTGAAACAGCTTATCAGGGTGATGAGGCTGCTGTATAGGACAGGTCCCCTTGTTTTTCTAGGTTGTTGCAATATCGTTGACACCCTAAATATATGTGACTAGAGATGTGCATACATCTGAGAACTAAACATGTTTGTCTGAGCCTTGTAAAGTCTAAAATAAAAGTTGATGTAGGTTTACAGGCAAGGTAACCAATAAGTGCTTTCTTTTAAACATTGTGTCTGACAGAAAAGGATCACATTGCCATTTCAAAACCTGGTTTTACATCTGTTTAACTACAGAAATGTTTCATTGTTATATAAATGAGATACATTTATATATAAAATAATGTCTATTTCCCAACTATTTCTCAACTGAGTGAAGACTCTGCCTCTCACCTTACTCCACATTAAGATGGCTCTAAAGTAGGCCAGAATTAAGCTTATATAAAGTTGTTAAAAGATAGAGTTTTACTGAAAGATTACTGTGATCTCAAAATAAACAGGGAATATAATACAAAATAACAAAGATTTTGGTAAATTATAGAAGATATTTAAGTTTGCAAGAGAGATTTAAAGAAAATAAAATTTGTGAAGGAATTGAGTTCATAAATTAATGGGTCTTTAGAGAGGCTAAATATCAAATATACATTAGTGCTATTATGGAGTATGTTTTGGGTTCAAAGTTGTTATACAAAGTAAATATGTTATTGCCCAGATTAACTTCATTTTGGGTTTTTCTTATAAAAATTTATAACTGTTACCCGTTAGTATTTTGCAGAAGTACCACTTTTAACAGAACAACCTGAGTTAATTTAAGACGATTATCTCCTGCAGAAAAGATAGGATATAATGCTGACTTCCAGTATTGATACTAATCCATTACTCCCACTTCAGGAAGAGTGAAACTGGCCTGCTTAAATTTTTGGTTTGATGCTTAAAACCAAAACTTGGAGACCAAAATCAAGGAAGTAAAAGGGCAGAGGAAAACTCAGCCAATATTTGGCCCGTACCTTCTAAGATCAGCTGGAACCCAGGGAATGACAGGACTTCTCCAAATGTCTTGAAACTCTGGGAGTTACCAGACCTCACTATCAGGGAGATCATGGAAACCCCAGAGAATAGGAAGCCCACCAGTTCATATTCTGCAAAAAGGAAGGTCATTGGAAAGGGATATGTCCCTAATGCTTCCAAGGGAAGCCACATGTGGTCAGTAAAACCCTGACCCATCCTGGCAGATGGCACCACTGGTAGGAGAAAGCTAAGAAGCCAAGAGGCTTCTCATAAGTTCCCAAAGAGCACTTCCTGAAAATCTCAGTTAACTCTTAACAGCAGATAGGAAAAAGGTCAATTTTGGCCAACCTGGTCTTAAACACCTGGCAGGAGAGTATAACCAAAACACAGCCACAAATTGTCTTTTTTAAAAGACAATTTTAAAAAAAATGTAACTTAAGATGTAAACTTCTGTCAGTCCTCTGAAAAGTGAGTAAAACTAGGAAGTTATTTAAAAAGTGTTCTTATACAGGAGTGTCTAATAACTAAAACAAAAGACACAGAGTCACAAGTTTGTTCTGAGTCATTTGGCACCCACAGATTTTTCTAACCTCCTACACAGGTAAACTTAACCTGCTTCTCACTGGTTTGATTATCTAACTGTGATATTTATCCCTCAGATTAATGTACAGAACATAATAATGTAGCACATGGTAACTCTGACCAGTTATACCCAAATGCTGTCCATGACACTGAAAGAGGTATTTCTCTTCTTAACATGAAGTGGCTCTCTTGAGAAAAGCTGTATTACAAAACCAGATGGCTTTGACTGTACTCCCTGCAGCTCAGGGTGGCACTTGTGCCATTATCCAGACTGAATGTTGTGTCTACATTCCTGACCACTCTGCAATGTAACCAAAATCCTTAAAGATTTACCTTTTCAAATAGATGCTGTGTCCTCTCCTCTTTTGTCATGGGCTCAACTTTTTAGCTCATGGATTTCAGACACTTTTTGATGGCAGAAACTGCTGATATCTGTAGTCATTATCATATCATTGGTGTATTTAGATGTTGTGTCTTTTGTATCAATCTTTTCCCAATATTTATGTCTTCTTATTTTTGTTCATAGGCATCTGCCTCCCAGATGGCTTTACAATATGTTTCTACTAAACCAGAGAATTGTCCTGGCTCCCTGGATCAACCTTACTCATAATTTAAAGAATTTCACTGACAGCAAGGATTGGAGATACCTAACATATAGGCCTATACCCCTAATCAGCAGGAAATAACTATTGATTTGACTTCATCACCTTTAATCCCTACATGACTCAGGGTATCCAGTTTTTGAACGAGGAATGTGAGGAAGTAGCTAGCAATGAGCAGTGAAATGCATGGCAAGGTAACAAGTCTTCTTTAAATTACTTAAGGTCTGCTTAAACTACCTTCAAAGTAGATAAGAAAGCAAAGGGTGTTAGTTAATTTTTAGAAAATAAAGAGAAACAAAGGAGTCCAAAGAAAAGGATTAATGGGAACAACTCTTGAGAAGATCCATTGATGTTGATGTGAAGCTAGGAATTATGGTTATAGGTGTCTCCACTCATCTGAGAAGGAAGATTTCTCTAGTACCACAAACGCACTAAGATAATGTCTGACCAGCTATTGACCTCAGTGCCCATGTTAACATGGGATTGACTTGTACATGAAGCCCCTTAAATAGGATGACTCCCATGAAAGTTCCAGAGAGAACCAACTAAGGTCAAAATTTCCACCATCTGATATGAAGGAAGAGCTGAACCTGATTGGAATATTATACAGAAGGTGGTTCCCAGTTCTTGTAGTAAACATCAAGCAATAATAAATTTGGAGACAGCCTTGTCTCCTTTGTCATTCTCTGCACAAAGAGGACCCACTCTCTCTTCAGAGTGCCATCTGCTTAAGCCTCACTTTGTCCTTACTTTATTTCACATCACTTTCCCTTATAATAAAGTTCTCTTACCTGACTTTTGGTGCATGACTTTAAATTTTCTTTCATCAGAACACAAGAACTGAGGTTTAGAGTTTCAGCTCCTTGTTTTACTGTGATACCCTTGAAAGGCCCCGGCAGTCTTCTTGCTCTGACAGGACTCTCCAAGGGCCTGCTTGGCAGGGGATTCTTGGCATCGTTAGGCAAGGCTGATACCCTGTGATCTCCCACAGCCTCAGGTCATCATGGATGGGGATTTCCCAGAAGCAGGCACTTCTCTCTGAGGAGCACTCCCACCAGTGGCCTGTAGTGACAGGGATGTGATAAAAACCAGAGAGACAGTCTCCCAACTGTTGGGACCAAGACGGCTCCCAGGAGACACTACCACAAGAAAGTAAAAAAAACCCCAGCATTTTCCAGGTACACCTAGGACTCACTGTGGAATGGTCAGAGCTGCTACTGTGCCCCAATTGGCCCTCCAACTCCCCAAGAAAACTTCTGCTCAACTGCTGAAGAGGTTGCTGTCATCCTGACCTTCCATTAGTGTTTCCCATATACTCGCATTGACTAAGGAAACTTGGATCTATAACTCAGTTCCCTGGCATTTGAAATGGCCAAAAAGTGCAAAGAGGCAGCATACAAGAGGACCAAGTAAATGCAGCTAACTACTATTAGGCAGAGGAAGTGTTGTAACTACATGAGAAAGAATGATTATTGCAGACATGATGGTGGCCTCCCCTTATCTTCTCTTCCTCTTCTGCAGTGTGTAGCACTGTGGTGTTTGGCTGTGGTTGATTCAGGGATAACAGATACTCTAAGGTGTACAGTCAGTGAGGACTGGGCCTCCTGTTTAATATTTTGGTTTAGAGATAATGTTTTTTCTTTGGGTATGACTGAAGAAACACGCAGCTCTGATTGCACTGACAGATATTTGCCAGTAGAACAGAAGGCAGCCCACGAACAAAGTTGGTAAGAGGGAAAAGGCAGGGCAAAGACCACCACAGAGGAGTGAAGATGGACTCCTGGTCAATCTATGATTGCTGGGTTTATAAATTCCTCTTAGTAAGTGAGCCAGTTAGCACTGGAATTTTCTGTTACTTATAACAGTGTTCAAAATATTTGGGGAAGAAGAGTTTTCCAACTTGAAAGAAATGATCTCTCAAAGAGATAGTTTGTGAAAATGCCCATAAAGCTGGGCACTTCCCTAAGGGACTAGAAAGATAATATAATGCAATGGTTTGGAAAAGTAACTCCTAAGAGCCACCAAAAATTCTAATGCTTCCATTGCAGCAAATACTGTTAAAGAATAGTGGATGAATAGTTTGGCATTCAAAGACTTAGACGAAGAGAGGGATTTCTCCTGTCCTATGTCCACAAATCAGTTGCACTTTATGTAGCGGGTATAGCATTAATACTTAAATGAGTCTATTAACATAGAAAAGATCAGAGGAAAAGAACTCAAGATTACTAATCAATTTTTCCAGGTTTTTTGTTTTTTTGTTTTTTGTATTTTGTTTTTTGGTACTGGGGATTGAACCCAGGGGTACTCCACCACTGAGCCACATCCCCAGCCCTATTTTGTATTTTTATTTACAGACAGGGTCTCACTGAGTTGCTTAGGGCCTCTCTAAGTTGCTGAGGCTGGCTTTGAACTCTCGATCCTCCTGCCTCAGCCTCCCAAGTGCTGGGATTACAGGCATGCGCCATCACACCTGGCAATTTTTCCAGGTTTTAAGAATGGTTAGAACTGAAATTTAAGGGATGTTTCTCTATCTATTTATATAAAGGATATTGTGGCCTTTTTCCCTTCTAGTATGGGATCTAGGTATTGCTTTTGTCATGTCACATCAGGCTCCTTTGGTCTGGAGCATTTCCATAGCCTTCCTTGGTTTTTAATAAAATGAACATTTTTGAAGCCAATAGTCCTCCTTGATTTTTGTTCTTTATTTTTTAACTGACTTGCCTTTGGCTTGCAGTTCTTTGCATTTCAGTATCCATACACACTGTGCAACCAGCAGCACAAAGAGATTACAGAAGGAGTTCTGTTGTTCCCCTAGATTCCCCAAACTCCTCCTTTGTAGCTACACTTCCCCCCATGCCTAAGGCCTGGAATATATGATCTATTCTCTTTTTTTTTTTACAGTCATATTCATTTAATACTTATTTCCTTTTATGAACATTTCAAACAATTAAAATATATAAAATCAACTACCAACAGGCAAATTGGTATTGCAATCTTGTTTTGAAGTAATACAATACATCATAATTATTTGTGTACCTATTCTTCCACATCAATCTGTGTATTACTTGGTATCACTGATAGCAACTGTTTTCCCAATAATTGCCAAGGGTCTGGTTCATGAAAAATAATGACAGTAATTATGTTTTTACTCTTTTTTTCCCAAATTCTGTGCTAGTTCACATATTGTATCATTAAATTTCCACATTTCTGAACTCATTTTCTTTTCTTTCAGAAAAAAATGGAAGTTCAGAAAGTTGATCAGTTTCACACAACTCACAAGTAAAAACTTGCACTTGTGTTTAGATGTTTGTGACACTTAAATCTTTGCATTACACTTTCAATAAACATTATTTGGCTAAATCACATATATGAACATGTCTCTGAAACTAGAAGATAAATTTTCATTTAAAGTTTAATGGAATTAAAATGAATAGTTACATATTGAACTAAGGATGTGGGGGAAAAGGTACATTCATACATTGCTGGTGGGAATGCAAATTGGTATGACCATTATGGAAAGCAGTATGGGGATTCCTCAGAAAACTTAGAATGGAACCACCATTTGACCTAGCTCTCTCACTCCTAGGTTTAAACTCAAGGGACTGAAAATCAGCATACTATAGTGATGCAGCCACATCAATGTTTATAGCAATTCAACTCACAATAGCTAAACTATGGAACCCACTAGGTATCCTTAAAGAGATGAAAGGATAAAGAAAATGTGATATATATGATTGACTATTACTCAGCTTTAAAGAAGAAATTATAAATTTACTAGTAAATGGACAGAATTGGAGAATATCATGCTAAGAGAAATAAGTCAAATCCAAAAAGCCAAAGACTGAATGTTTTCTCTGATATGTGGATACAATGAGGGAGGCACTAGGGAAGAATATATAATCTATTCTTACCACTATACTTTTCAACTTTGGGGAAATCATAAATGGAAACACAGAGTATGTAAACTTTTGATACTGTCTTCTTTCACTAAGCACAAGTCTTTGAGATTCATCCACATTATATTTTTCAATAATTTGTCAATTTCTATTGCTGATTTATGATGAATGTATCATCATTTGTTTATCCATTCAACATTTGGATTTGTTTCTAGTTTGGGGTGATTATGAATAGAACCAGCTAACCATTCGTGTATAGGCTTTTTTTGTGAACATAAGTTTTTATTTCTCTAGGATAAATAGCTAAGAGTGAGATTTGCTGGGTTCTATGGTGGGTATATATTTGACTTTTGAATAAACTGCCAAACTGGTCATCTTAATCATTACCCAAGATGCAGCTGAGAGGGGATGATCTCATTCTGGGTACAGCTACATTTAATGACCAATTACATGAGCAAGGTGCACAGACCATGAGATGAGGAAGGAACATGAAGTCTTTGTGAGTTGATTTTGATGGAAGCTTATTCAATGGTTAGTAATGCAAGATGCCTATAGATGCCAGGGAACATGGAAAGTCCATTGAATACCTTGACTATCAACCAATTGTTGAGTCACTTTTATGCAATAAAAGGTGTACCATGGTCAGGTGACAAAATGTCCAGAAAACCAAATGCATGCCACAAACATGTGATCAGTTGACAGATTGAACTGAAATAACTATCCAAAACCTGAATAGTATCAGTGATGATAAAGCACCAACACTATCTTGAGAAGAGTCAGGAGGGTCTGAAGTCTGAAGTCATCAGACTTCCAGGACAGAATTACACCACCTTTGAGCAGGAGCCACAGTCTGGCCCTCATGGCATCTTCTGCAGAAAGAGTCCTTCCCTATGTGCTGGTAGATGTGTTGTCATATGTGGGTGTGAAGATGGATCCAAGCAGCAATAGAGTAACAGCCAGGGAAGTATAGGCTCAGTGTTTAGCTTGATTCTGATTGGTCTCATCAGAGAAGAGGAGCTTCTGGTGAGTTTATGCACATGGGAAAGTTTTAATAAGCAGGTCTAATTTGTTTTTGCAGTCCACAGGGAAACATGGAGGGATGACTTTAATTTACCAGACTTTAATTTCCAAAATGGCAGCCATAATAGGTCGTTGAGAATCATCCAAGAGTCTGTTAAAATGTAGGAAAGTTCATCAAGGGGAGTATTGGGCAGAACTCTGTGAAGAACCTTAGAGTCTCTCCTGAGTGGAGGTACCATGTATGGTGCTGGTTCTTCAGAGTTGGCTCTGAGTTGCAAAGCCACTGTAGTCCAGTGGAAACCATCAATTTGAGCTTAACCAAACAATGTTAGGGTTTATGTGGAATATTTGTGACTTCAGAGACCCCATTTAGCTAGTGAAATTGACAGGTGACACACAGATGTGAGCAGGGGGAATACCCTATTCCATATTAGGATAGCTCTGATTTAGACTCATATTAGCTCAATTAAAGAAAGATTTTTGTTGTAAAGATTACTGTAATCTCAAAATAAAAAGGATTTAATACAAAACAAGTAAAGGTTTGGGTGAAAAATATAAAGTGTTTAAGGTTATAAAAGAGTTCCAAAGGAAAGTAAAACTTGAAAAGTATTTCATATTTAATAGAGTTCATAAAGTTATGGGTCTTTCTGGAGGCTAAATAGATATGAATGATACATTAGTGTTATTATAGAAATTATGCTTCTTGGCTCAAAGCCATTATACAAACCAAGTATTTTTTTTTTGTTTCTTGTTGATTTCATCTTTTATTTTCCTTGTAAAATGTATTAACTGTTGCCTATTACTGTTTTACGGAAGTACTACCATAACAGAATAGCCTGACTTGATTAGAGACAATAAGCCATCATCTGCAGGATAGAGAGGCTATGATGTTGACTCCCAGCACTAATATTAACCCTAATTAAATGGAAGTAGTAACTTACTATAAATTATAGACATTAAAGTTGAAACCCATTACTCCCACTTCAAGACTCGTGCAACTGTTGTGCTTGGTGTTTAAAACCAAAACTTGTAGACCAAAGCCAAGGAAGTAAGGGGGCAAGGAGAAGCAACCAATATTTTGGCTTGTTCCCTCTAAGTTCAGCCAGGACCCAGGGAATGACAGAACCTCTCTTAGAACTCTGCAACACTGGTGAGTCAACCAACCTCCCTATCAGGGGGACCATGAGGATCCTAGAGAACAGGAGTCCAACCAGTACACAGCCTGCAGAGAGAAGGATCATTGGCATGGAAATTCTCCATGATGCTTCCAAAGGAAGCCATGTGTGACATGTAGAGCAAGACCAAAGGATCCAAGAAGCTTCTCATAGTTCCCAAAAGTGATCCCTGAGCAATCTCAGTCAACTTAGGCAGGAACAAGTTCAATTTTCACTAACTTTGTCTTAAACACCTGGCAGGAAAGCATAACCAAATCAAAGTCATACATGGACTATTAAAAGGAAAGATGATAACTTTTAATGTAACTTGAGATGTAAACTTCTGTCAGCCCTACTAAAACTACATAAAGGACAGGAGGCTATAAGGGAAGGGTTCTCATATAGGAGTGTCTGATGAGTATCACAGAAGACTTCCAGAGGTACGAGTTGTCCTAAGTCAATTTAAACCTCATTTCACAGACATACAAATCTTCCTACCCTCCCACATATGTAAGCTTGACCTGTTTTTTTATGTGGTTTTCTAACCTCAATATATATCCCTCAGATGTGTCTAAACAATGTAATGTGGCAAGTAGAAACCCTAACTTTACCCAGAAACCCCTAAGTGACACTGCCTAAGGGATCTCTGTACTAAACAGAGTTAACAGCAATGAGAAAGCTATTTAACAAAAATCATATGGCATTAGATAACAATATCACAAGAGGACACCTGTGACATTATAAAAACTAAATGTGTATATGTTTCTAACATCTCTGCAAATGTTTCTAAAGCCTTGAATGGCCTTCATTCAAAACTCAATGGCATGCTGGACCCTACCTTAAGCTTGAATGAGTTCTTGTTCTCATGGTTTTCAGAGACTGGCTGAAGTAGCAATTGTGTTTACAAACAATAATGCTTTGCTGTCCTGTTATTGTTGTCCTAGTATGATCTCTACCCTATGTATACCATATCCAGTCCCCAAGCAACTGCTACCATGGACCTCTAAACTGCCCTGATCCTGAATACCCATAACTGTACCTGCCCCAAAAGCTGGAGAACAAGGATTATGGGTCACTTGCCCCAACTTTGCCCTCTCTCAGCAGAAAGCAGTCAGAATGAGTTAATACCCAACACCCTAAAAGAATTTAGGGACCCGAAGTCCTTGGGGGAGGGGATGATAAGGGTAGGCAGATGCAAGTGGTCAAACACAAAGTTAAGGGAATAATTCTATAAAATGGGCCCACTTTGCTGACCCCCATGTGCTTTCTTTTCCAAGGAGCTATTTACTGGCAGACCTGCCTGACTCAAGTGGACCAGATAGGTTATATACCTCAACAAAATACCTGTTATCTGCAGGAGAAATGAAGGTCTGAAATAATGCCAATAAGAGAAACACAAGTCATCCTGAAGTGGGAGGACTTTTGTAGCCCTTACACAGATCAGATCCCAGAACTTAGGGAAAGAAAGATAATTCCCTATAAGAACAAGTTATAATTAGACCCAGTCAGAATGTGCTGAAGTGACTTAGAATGGTTATGGCAGTGGGGACTTGGAAGTCAGATGTCATCTGCTGTCAGTCAAAAGTCAAGAGATGGACCTGGGTGAGAATCTCTGGAAACTTCAATAAACTGGGCCCCCAATAAAACTGGAAAGCAGGAATAAGAGGCATGTTGTGCCTCTGCTCTCAAAGAAGACACATTTCCTTGAGAGTACCTTCTTTCCCCTTTCCTATCCCTTCCAATAAATTCATGCACAACATGTCTGAAATAGTTCAGATTTGATGGCAAGAATCAGTGTTTGAAGGGAGATGTTCATGCCAGCTCAACTTCCCAGAAGGCCCCAGCCCTGTAACAAAATCACTAATGTGGCTGAATAGTGGATTTTTCAGCATAAAGATGCCATTTTTGGTGACATGATGCTTGTGGGGACAAATCAGATGTATTCTTGAGTGTACCATTTTTATTTCTTACATTGACCATCACAGAATCTGAGTTGAGTCAACCAATAAGAGGAATCTCATGGTGGAGACTCAAAAGACTTCAGAACTCAGATGTTCAACTTTGAGAAGAGCTGTACAACAAGCTGAAAGCTGCTGTTCTAAAGGGATGGATCTGGTATCCACGCCAGGGTGGCAATGAATGCCACACCCAAAAGGCACTTTCAGGAGGAAGCTGCCTCCCTTCACCAGAGTTTCTCATCAACAAAATCCTCAGTCATGGAGAAATGTGACTCAAATTAGTGGTGAGAGCTATGGAGTGCCCAAATTAGTGAGTAGCCATAACAACTAAACTTCCCAGGAAACCTATTGTATTGTATGCCATTTAAATGATGCCAGTTTATGGGGTGGCCAGTAAAATTACTAAGTGAAATGCCCAGAAGAATCAGGTTTTGTCCTCAGCATCCCAAGAGTTCAATAAGAAATCTAGGTTTCCATTTTGGTGGGAAAGAGAGGCAAATAGACTCCAGTGTTTCTTTGTCTTCCAGATTTACTGGATGGTATAAGTCTGCTCAATAGTTCACATAGTACCAAGATCTGTGTGGCATTTGAACAGGGAACCAAGAATGTCTACTCACAGAGTGTGTATGGACATAGAATATGAGGACTTGTCTTCCAGGAATCCCACTTCAGATGGGCCATTTTTGGCCTTCACCAAAACTGGGTAAGGTATCTCACTACACCCCAGGCTCCACTAAACCTCCTGAGGCCTGGAGCTCTCAAGGGTGTCATTGAGCACTCACCAGCTGGACCTTGTGTCTGAGTCCCACCTGTACTGTGGCCCCTACTGTTATGAACTAGTTGTTCAGCTTATGCCAGCCACCAGAGCAGCCTGCAGCCCAGCACTGTTCTGGCACATAGGAGGCAACTGGGCAACCAGACTTCTCCTCTCTTGGTAGTTGGGACTAGAGTGTGTCTCTCTCCAGGCTGGATTGTCCTCTTATCTCTGAGGGGCATGTGGCTCCCCGTGAGGCAATGGGCGGTTCATGTAGACTGTTGAAAAAGAATTTTAAAGGCCTTCAAGAGAGAAACATCAGGTCACATTTAGAGGTAAATTTCCAATCAAAGAAATATCTGATTTCTTAGAAGAAACTAAAAATTCAGGAGTGCTTGAATGTGTTTCAAGCCCTGAAAGAAAATAACTATAAACCAAAATTTCAATATCCAGAAACACTATTCTTCAGAATCAAAGTATAAATAAAAACCTTCCAACATAAGTATAAGCTAAAGGAATTCATGACTCCTAAGCCAGCATTGCACAAGATACTTAAGGGAATCCTGCACACAGAAGATAAAAAACAGCAGAACTCAGGAAAGAATAAATCTCATTAGAATAGTAGTTAAGTAAATGAGAATTAGGATCAATTTAATATTAGGAATAAATCAAAATGGTGGAAAATAATAAATATTTCTATAATAACACCGAATATAAATGGTCTCAACTTTCCAATTAAAAGACACACTGGTAGATTGGATTAAAAAAACACAAAATCTGACTATGTGTTCCTTGAAAGAGACACACCTAACAGGCAAAAACATCCCCAGACTGAAAGTGAAAAAATACAAAATGATACTCCATTTAAATGGAGCCTAAAAACAAGAGGGAGTATTGATTCTCATATCCATCAAAGTAGACTTCAAATCAAAATCAATCAGAACAGATGAATAAGGTCATTGGATAGTGGTAATCAGAACACCTTAACAAGAAGATATAACAATAGAAAATGTTTATGCACCAAATATTAATGCATCTAATTCCATAAAACAAATACTACTCAATACAAAGACTCAGACTGATCCTGGCACAGTAATATTGAGTGGTTTCCACATACCTCTCTCACCAACAGATAGGCCATTCAACACAATATCAGTAAAGACACTTCACACCTACAAAATACTTTAATTTTTAAAACATATTTTTAATTGTAAATGGACACAATGCCTTTATTTTATTTTATTTTATTTTATTTTGTTTTATTTTATTTTCGTGTGGTGCCTCACACATGCTAGGCAAGTGCTCTACCCCTGAACTACAACCCAAGCCCTACAAAATACTTCAAATCAAATGGAAGGAACAGATATCTATAGAATATTTCATTAACAACAGCTTAATACACTCTTTTCTCAGCAGCTCATGGAACTTTCTCCAAAATAGACCATATTTTAGGTCACAAAACCAGTCTTAGAAAATACCAGAAAGTTAATACAATTCCTTTGATCTTATCAAGTCAAAAGGAATTAAGTTAGAAGTCAAGAGCAAGTAAAGCCACAGAAACCATATAAATACATGGAGATCGAACAATACACTTTTGAACAGTGGCTCATAGGAAAAATCAGGGGAAAATTGAAAATTTCTCAGTGTGTGTGTGGGGGGGGTGCATATGTGTGTGTGTGTGTGTTACTGGAGATTGAATCTGAGGCATCACACATGCTAGGCAAGTGCTCTATCACTAAGCTATATCCCAATCCCCAAAATGAAAAATTCTTAAACAAAAATAATACAATGCACCAGAATCTCTTGGACATGATGAAGGAGATTCTAAGAGGAAAGTTTATAGCTCTGAGTGTCTATATTTTAAGTCAGAAAGATACCAAATAAACAACCTAATACTGTATTGCAAGTTCCAAGAAAAAATGAATCAATTCCTAACCCTAACCCTAATGCTAACTTCAGGACAAGAATTAGAATTCCTGGTGTATTGTCTTTAAAGAAATGGGGACTGTAAAATGCCATATCCCTGAATGCCCCCTTTTCTGTTCTCAAAATACCTAGCCATGTTAAAGGAACAGTGAGAGCAGGTCTGGACTGGGAAGTTCAGACACATGCTATCCTGAAGGACTTGGGCTTTCTCCGTGCACACTGGGAACAAGGGAAGGCTGGTGTTGTCTGTATAAGTCACTTCCTTGCATGTACCACAGGACTGTTGCTCCTTGGGATGCTGATCAGACAAACAAACCTAGCATGCTAATGCTGATGATGTCACTAACATAAAAGACCTCTCTCTGAGTGGGGATTGGTATGGAACTGAGGATACCATGGAAAGGATACTTGTCACCTGTCCAGGCAGCCACCACTGTACAAAATGCACCGAGGGAGGCAGGCACACTTGGCCAAGCTCCATGAAGGATGGAAGAGCTCCCTGTCAGCCTGTGGCCACTGAACTCTCCTTGGAGAGGCCACTGATCTCTCACAAGCTTTCTGCAATACGCCACACATCTCCCGTGCTGTCTCCAGGAAGCTTCTTTAGCTTTTTTGTCATTATGTGCTCCACTGCCCAAGCACAACAAGGCTGTGGATATGACACCTGGACTAGTGATCTTGCTTGTCCCCCAGGACAAAGAGGGAAGACAATGGTGTTCTTTGATGAAATAATAGGACCTCCAGTTAATGTCTGGGTTTAAGAGACACAGACTTTGCATGCACGCCTGTGTTTATAGCAGCATATTTCACAACAGCCAAGTTATGCCACCAGCCCGGGTGCCCATCAGTACACAAATGGATGAATAAAACGTGGCACATATACATGATGGAGTTCTGCTCAGTCATGAAGAATGAAATGAGGACATTTGCTGGTAAATGGATGGAACTGGAGAACACGCTAAATGAAACAGGCCAGACTCCGAAAGTCTAGGGTTGAAATTTTCTCTCACATGCAAAAGCTACAGAGAAAAAAGAATAAAATGGATGATCTTGTGAAAAGGGAAGGGAGATAGGTAGAGTAGAAATGGGGAAACAAAAGAGAGGGTGGCAAAAGGAAAGGGGAAGAACTGGGGAATTAAGTCATACGAGGGGCATGTGGAACAAGTCACAATGCATTCCAAATTTATTTATAACTGTCATGCACCAATTTAACATAAATAAATAGAAGGAAAACCAGTAAAGTAGAGGAAGTGGGTGTGGGGAGGGGAGTGTGGAGGAAAGGGGGTGGCACTAGGGTTGAAATGGAGAAAACTTTTATATGCATGTATGGATGAGCCAACATGAACCCCACTATTATGTATAACTACAATGTACTAAAAAATTAATAAATATAGAAGTGAGATTATAAAGCAAGAACAGAGGATGGGGCTCAGAATCTATTGGATCCAAGGTAAAGTTAAGGGGAAGCCTGGACCATGGAACTCCAGGATTACAGCTCTGAGTTAGAAAGCCACCCCACTTCCCTGACCCTGAGTCCCACAGAAGTGCTCTGGCTGTCCACCCACCAGAGCCAGGGAGGCACCACAGTGACTTAAAGCACAGGCCAAATTTTCAACCCTGCACCTACTGGCTATTTGGTTTTGGACAAATTAATTAACCATAATTAAAAAGTGCGCCTGAGCTTTGTTGCTAGAAGGAGCTGATGGCACTATAATGTGTTAGCACAGTGTTGCATGTGGAGTCCCCAATGAATGGCAGGTGACAGTCCAAAGGCCCTCACATGGGGCAGACCCCAGGCCAAAGGAAAGAGCAGGATCTGCACAGCAGCAAACAAGACAGCCAGGTCTGCAAGGGCAGCACATTAAGACTGTCAGCCCACCTCCTCAAACACTTGTAAGGCATCCTGCAAACATCTCCACAAAGGTCAGCAGCTGGTGAAACTCACCAAAATTGGAGTACTCATTCCAAAGGATTGGACTGTGGGGAGAAGCTCCCATCCCAGACCAGGTGACCATGCAAAGTACAACAAACTTTAGGGACCTGCTTGTGGGGATGTGGAAGAAACCACTGAGGCACATGGTTCCCTAGGCTGAGGAATAGGACATTCCTAAGGAAAACCTAGGACGAATTCATGCCTGGAGAGAAACCTTTCCAGGTGACTAGACCCACCGAAGGCCATTTGCATCAGAAGAGCTTCACCCTTCCTCATGTCCCCCTCCCCTTACGTGGCTGTGTAACCTTAGGCTGAGCTGCCCACTGGCTATCAGGTTTCAAGCTCCTTTGTTCACTGATCCCCTGTGTATAAAAAGGGCTGAATGTTTGCAATAAACTTGAGAAAGTCTGCATCATCGAATGTGACCTCCCGGAGTGTGTGATTTACTCCGTTTGGCTAGCCCCCTCTGAGGGAGACCCACACGTGTTGTAACAGTTGCGACACCTGCTTGGCCTCAGTTCCCAGTAACCCCCACATCTACACCGTGGCAGCATTGGCGGAACCCGGCCAGCCTGCCTCCCAGGCCTGGAGGAACCTGAGTATCCTCTGCAGCAGGGACACTGAGCAGCCTCATGCCAGGAGGACTCCCAGCTGCCTCCCAGGCTTGTGCTGCCAGGCCAGTGCTCCTCCACCTCCTCTGCTTCTATGGACAGCAGCCCTCTGCAGCCTCACCTGCCTCTGCATGAAGGTCTGCAGCTCCAGCAAGGTCCAAGCTGCTGCTTGGCTGCAGTCAGAAATTGGCTTCACCCAGCAGAGCCACCTGTTGCTCTGCCATTTGTTGTCTGGACCCCAGCTCATGGCATCCTGCAGGATGAGGACACCATGCTTACTGCTTTTGTGTCCTGTGTGACAACCTGTCTGAATCCATGTGGTTGGACAGCTCCTCACAGCCCACCCTTGGAGTGCAACTGACCAGAAGCTACTGCCAAGTGCTCCACATGGCCCCCCAGGGCCACCACACTGATTCTATGGGCACACTTTACAGAAGATACAGAGAGAAATCCAGGTTCCCAGGCCCCACTACTGCTGGATCAGATTTTGTGGCAGGTGGTCTGACTCAAATCAGAGAAAGTGAAATCTGTCTGACATGTTATCTGGTATGACAGGAACTTAAAGTGAAGACCATTCCAGAAAATAAGAGGTTTGTTCTAGTGCTCTCTCTGACCTCTTCCAAAGGTCTGCCTTACCTGTATGTACTACAACAGATTCCGAGCAAAGACCTCAGAAGCATCCTGCAGGCATGAGGACAGTGGTCCCTGGGGAATTTCTGGGTCAGACTCAAAGTCATCCAAGACCTCAGAAGCACTGAAGAAGAACACATGCAAATTTCTTCACAGGGCTGGAAATCAAGCTGGTGGTTCTTTAGACTGCATTGGAATGCTGTCTCCAAGATGGCCACCATGGTTTCTGAGGCAGGATGCCCTCCTCATGAGGGACATTGGAACTGTGGCATGTTATCCAGCATTCCCCTGCCACCCTGACCTTGGAGCACCTCTTTGGTCTTCAAGATGACAAGGTGACTCATTCCTGGGAACCAGAGGCAACTGACCCTGAGAAACCTCCACTTGGGTTTGTGGTGCAAGAAAAGCTTCAGTGGTCATGGGGTGTGCAGGGAGGGGCCTTGCTTCACTCCATGTTCTGTGAGACTGGGGATCAGCACTGTGAAGAGGCTCCATGTTGTTAAGAGGCTGTCATCATGCCACAGGATCATGTCTGGGAAGTACCAGACCTGGGAAGAAAATCCCAGAGCAGACACAATCCTCTGCTTGAGGTTGGCACAACTCAACTCTGAGCCTTGCTCCTGCCCCATGAATATCAGCTGGCTGTCAATGAGCAGAAATATGTCCATGATGGTCCCCCATAGCATCATTTCCGGTAGGTGCCAGCCCCTGTCCAAGAGAAGGGGTCTGGGGAAACACACACTTCCATGCCCCCACTATGAGGAATTCTCTGCCCTTCCAGCATTAATGGCAGCAGAGCCTTGTCAGGTGAGGGATTTTGAACAGTCTTGAGTCTGAGCAGGTAGCATATGGGGACAGGCCCCTCTCATCTGAGCAATCCCTGCCCTTCCTCCCTCACACCATCTGGTTCAAAGGGTGTGCACAGCATGGCTCAAGAAGCTTGAAAGGGTTGCGCCTTGCTCTGGGCGCCCTTCCTAGCATCAGCACCTGCCTTTGACTCACTCATTAAGGTAAAGGTAAAGGGACAACAGTGCCTCCCACTTCAGACAGAAAGAGTCTGAGACTGACAGCACCAGAGCTAACATTTGTAGGCCCTTAGTTCAAACAGGAAACAGATGGGCTGGGTGTGGTGGCACACATCTGTCATCCCAGTGACTCCAGAGGCTGAAGCAGGAGGATCTTAAGTTCAAGGCCAGCCTCAGCAACTTAGCAAGGCCCTAAGCAACTTATTGAGACCCTGTCTCAAGTGCTGGGGATGTGGCTCAGTGGTTAAGTGGCCCTGGGTTCAATCCACAGGACCACGAAAAACAAAAACAAAAAACAAAACAAAACAAACACAAGGAATTTAGATGGATCATCATTATATCATCATTTCAGTTCACCTGGCATCA
>JAJEJO010004241.1:204114-223997 GCA_020662805.1 Glaucomys volans
AGCCTAGCTTTGGAAGGTCCTTCAGATCTGTTTTACTGTCTGTTTTATGGATTTCCCAGGCCGTCAAGGGAATTGGGTAAAACCCTGGTGTTTGGGACCAAAGGCCTGGTGATGCCACCTCTCTTATTCACTGGCTATGAGATCTGAGGGAAGTGTGCACCACTCCTCTTCCCTCCCTGACCTCCCCTCCTCTGAGAAGGGACTCAGTGGGGAGTGGGCCAGGGATCTAAGCAGTCAAGGCTGTTGATATGGGACAGAAGAGGCTGGACACCCAAGGAATTTCCAGGAGGACGGTTTATTGACTGTAGTGTTCAGAGGTGGTTCACACCTAAGAATCCTTTCTCTGAACAATGAGTATAGAAATTCTCTGAATTTTATACCCAGTGAGGGGTAGGGGGCTAGGAGGTGCCTATGACAAGCGAGTTTTGTTCCATCCTCTAGACAGACAGGGGTTTCACAAGTTTTTTTCTGAAAACCTGGCATTTATAAACAAAGGAAGCTACAAACCATAATTCCTTCTGCAGATTTTTGCTGAAAACTGATGTCCTACACAACAAACTCTCTGATAAGAAGAGGAACTTACATGCCACAAATATGGTGGGGGTTTCTGCTTAATTATGGTAAGGGTCTTCTGGGTGCAGATCTCTGGCCTACTTCACTCTGACAGCACCTAACTTTAGGGCTAGGGGTGCAATGATCCCCGTGAGCAGGGCTGAAGAGCAGCTCGCAGGCCTGGTAGAAAGAGTGGTAGAGGCGGCTGGTAGAACCTGACCTGGGAGGGAAAACAGCTGTAGCCAGCAAGGGCCTGCTGGACCTGAACCAGCCAAAGGGCACAGGTGGCTTTGACCACCCCCACACTAAGTCATGCCCCCACCTGTTTTGTGCTTGCTGGTTCTTGAGGTGCTGGGGATGGAACCCAGGGCTCGCACAGGCTAGGTAAGTACGCCACCCCACACCCCAACCAGGGCCTCGCCCAGTTCCTACAAGACTCAGTGTCAAACCCAGAACCTGATTGAAGAGGCCACAACTGCAGAAGGAGCAATCCTGACTGTGACCCCAGAGCTGCAAAAGCCCAAGGTACTGTGAACTTGGAGGACTAGACGCAGAGGCTCTGGACCTTCTATGGCTCACACATTCCTCGGCAGCAGCTGCAGAAGAGTGGAGGGCCTCAAGGCACCTGCAAGTGGGTCCATGCAGAACAGGTGTGTGCCCGCAGCACAGGGGCAGATCTCCAGTGTGTTAGAAGATGACCCTTTACTGCACAACCTAGGGCACTCGGCTTGATCCACACCCAGGTTGGACACAAGGAGGTGGCCAGCTCCCCTCCTCCTGGCCTCCTGGCCCTGTCCTTTGAGGTCCTCCTCATCTCATCCCAGGAGCAGCAGCTTTCTAGGTGTTGACATTACCCTACACCAACACACACCAGTGTCCCTCCTGGCCTCTCCCCTGGAAGCTCTGCTCACTCACATGGGCCACTGGGCTCTGAGAAAATGAAAATACCCAAATACCTTGAGCATGGGTGGACACCAACTCCTACTTGACACTGATAACCTGAGATCAAAGCGTGCCACCGCCCCTGCTTCTCTAGAGCATCTAGGGGCGCAGAGAAAGAGACAGAGTTCGGACTGGAGGTCTGCTGAGCTGGTTCCTGCTCATTGCCCAGTCCCAGTTCCCAGATGCATTTTCAGAGCAGAGACCCTTTGTAGTTGGCCCAATATCTACAATGACCATAATAGCCATTGGAATCAGTGTGTGGGGGTATCTCAAGGTGTTTTCAGTTTGCTCTTCCAAGTTGACCAATGATGTTTAATAGGCATTCATATGATCTTTGACTAAATGTCTGTTTTGTCCATATATTAAGTGGGTCATTCTTGATTCTTGTCTTATGACTGTTGGGTTTTATTGTTTTGTTTTGTTTTTTGTTGTTGTTGTTGTTTTTTGGTACTAGGGATTGAACCTTGGGATGCTCTACCACTGAGCCACATCCCCAGCCATTTTTATTTTTTATTTTGGGACAGGATCTCACTAACTGGCAGAGGCTGCCTTTGAACTTTTGATCCTCCTGCCTCAGCCTCCCACATCCCTAGGACTACAGGTGTGCCCACTACACCCAGCTTGAATATTTTGTATTTTTTATATTCTGGATATGAGTCCCTATCACATATGCGATGTGCAAGCAGTATGTGCCCTTCTGTGGCTTGTCTCTTCATTTTCTTAATGGTGTCTTTCACAGAACACAGGTTTGTAATTTTGAGGAAGTATTTTTTTTTTAGTTTTTTTTTTTGGGGGGGGCAGGTATCACGTCTAAGAATTCTTGCCTAATCTCAGGTCATGAAAAGATTTTCTCCTGTTTTCTTCTAAAAGTTTTATAGTTAGATTTTATACATTTATAACTATAATCAAATTTGGTTTACCACTAAATTCTATTACATCACCCAGAATTGTTCAAATATATTTTTTATTGCATTTAAATTCATTCAACAGCCGGATGCACTGGCCATGCCTGTAATCACAGTGGCTCAGGAGGCTGAGCCAGGAGGAACAGGAGTTTACCCTAACCCTAACCCTCAGCAACTTAGGGAGGCCCTAAACAACTTAGCAAGGCTGGTTTCAAAATGAAAAATAAAAAAGGCTGGGAATGTGGCTCAGTGGTTAAGTACCTCTGGTTTCAATCCCCAGCAGCACAAAAAAAGAAAAAAAAAATCCACACGATGTACACCTATAGCCATTCTAAAGCGAACTATTTCGTGGTGTTTGGTGCACTCACAGTGCTGCTCCACCCCCTGTGTGCAGATGTTTCCACCACACTGTGCCACTCACACCATGTGCATTCTTCCCTGAGCCTGGGCAGCCAGCAACCTGGTTTGTGTCTTGGACTTACCTTGCCAGATGCTGCATCATGCAGGCACACCCTGTGTCCCTCCACCCCATTTCCCAGGCTCCTCCACATTGCAGCCTGCATCAGACTTTGTTCCTTTCTAGGGCCAAGTGTCCCACTATACTCAGCATGCCACCATTTGATATTCCATTCATCTGCTGAGGACCATTCAGCCTTTTGGCTGTTGTGACTAATGCTGCTACAAATATGCACACACAAATGTTTGTCTGAGAGTCAATCTTCAATTGCACCTGGAAGTGCAATTGCTGGGGCCTGCAGTAAATCTATTCCTAAATTTTTGAGGAAAGGCTAAGATGTTTTCCACAGTAGATGCACCATTTTATGTTCGTACTAGTATTCCAGATTCATGCCTGTCATTCCCCAGACTCCAGGGGTTGGGGCAGGAGGATCTCAAGTTTGAAGCCAGCTTCAGCAATTTAGTGAGGCCCTAAGCAAATTAGCAAGATCCTGCCTTAAACTAAAATATTTTTAAAAGAGCTGAAGTATGGAGACTTCTTAGAAAACTTGGAATGGAACCACTATTTGACCCAGTTATCCTACACCTCATTCTATACTCAAAGAACTTAAAGTCAACATGCTACAGTGATGCAGTCACATCAGTGTTTCTACCAGCTCAATTCACAATAGCCAAGTCATGGAAACAACCCAAGTGTCCCTCAACAGATTAATGGATAAAGAAAACATGTTATATATACATAATGGCATACTATTCAGCCATAAAGAAGAATGAAATTATGGCATTTGTTGGTAATGCACGGAACTGGAGAATATCATTCTAAGTGAAATAAGTCAAACCCGAAAACACAAAGTCCGAATGTTCTCCCTGATATGTGGATGCTAACCCACAACAAGGAGAGTAGAGAAGGGAACAACTGAAGTCCATTGGATTAGACGAAGGGCAACAAAGGGAAGGGAGCACGAGGGGAATAGGAAGGACAGAAGAATTAATCAGACATAATTTTCCTAGCCTTGTGCTTCAGTGCACGACCAGGGTAATTTCATATCACGGACAAACACAAGGACAGGATCCTAATAAGTTATACTCTATGTATGTACAATATGACAAAATATATCCTACTGTCATGTATAACTGAAAAGAACAAATTTAAAAACTAAAAAAAAAATTAACCAGGAAAAAAAACAAACAAAAAGGGGGGGGGTGGTTTAGAAAGTGGCTCTGTGGTTAAGCAACTCTGCATTCAATGCCCAGCACCAAAAAAGTTTAAAAAGAAAAAGAAAAAAAAGTTTTTAACTTTAAAATTAATAGATTGCTAATTCAACTTCTTATTTGTTATATATTTTTTAAAATTTTCTGAGGATCTATTCAGAATTTCCATTTTTTCCCAGTACTGATGACTGAACCTAGAGGCTCTTTACCACTGATCTACATCCCCAGCCCTATTTTTAGTTTATCTTGAGACAAGATCTCAATCAGTTACCAAGGCTGGCCTTGAACTTACAATCCTCCAGCCTCAGACTCCTGAGTCACTGGGGTCACAGGAGTCACCACCAGACCTGGGAATTTTAATGATTTTCAAGTGTACACTTCAGTAGCACATTCATGATGTGCAACCACCATCATTATCCATTTCCAGAACTTTCTCATCACCCCAAGCAGAATCTGTATCTACTAAAAAATAAATCCTTATCCAGGAGTGTGGCTCAGTGGCAGGGCACTTGCCCAGCACATGCAAGGCCCTGGGTTCAAGCCCCAGCACCCCAAACACTTCTTGTCCTACCCCAAACCCCTGGCATCCTCTAGTGTACTTTATGTCTATGAATCTGCTCTTGAATGGTAGCCCACGTTTTGTTCTGGGCCCCTCTGGGGAGGGGGACAGGCTGAGCCACACAGGGATAGTCTCCATCCAGGGCACTGCTATGAGCGCCTGGCAGGAACGGGCTCACAGAAACTGCTGACTCTGGTCTCGCCTCAGCCTTGGCTCTTCCCTGAGCTACAACCAAAGGGAGGGAAAGGAGTTTGGGGGCAGAGAACATCTGGGGGAATTAACATTAGAGAAGAAAACTTCACCTTCACCATACCCATCTCCAATCTTTGTCACTCTGGGATTTCTCTGCTCAGTCAGTTTCTTATCTGAGGACCCACCTCCTGGGACAAGCTTCTCTACCCTATCAAAAGCATTTTGGAGGCTGGGGTACAGCTCAGTGGTAGCGCTTGCCCAGCATGTGTGAGCCCTGGGTTCAATCCCAGCACTGAAAAACAGCCTCTGCCATTCATTTGTGAGCACTTACCATGCCAGGCACATGTTGAGCACTACAGCTACCATGCCATCTCCTGGGACCTCCAACAGTCTTGGAGGAAGTTGCTAGGGTGCCATTTGTCAGATGAGGAGACTAGAGCTCAGGGAGGTTGGTCACTGTTCAGGGATACTTGCCAAACAGAAACTGCTTGTAGAATTCACCTCGGGACCATCCCTGATGCTCAGGCATGGAGCACTGTGAGGAGGGACCCCAATCACTTTCTTCTCTCTGCACCCTGTCCTGTTCCAGCCCCAGACTCACATAGCCCCTGCCCTGCCTCTTCTTCTATTAGAAATACCCCTCACCATTCCACATCCCTATCCTTTCCCCCAGTCTGGCCACAGTCCCAATCCCTGGTCACCACAAACCAGTCCTTCAGTCTGAGCCCCATATGGGCTTTCTCTAGTGATGAACAAATCCTTCAGGATTCACAGATTTGTCTGTCCCAAGAGAAGCAGAGCAGGGCTGAGAAGAAGCAGAGACTGGGCCCTCAGGAGGGAACCTTAGGCTTCGCATCCTTGGCTATGGTCCGTGGTGAGGGTTCAGCACAACTGGTCAGGCTGGGAGCCTGACATGGGGCTGCTGGAAGACCAGAGCCTGCAGTCAGGACTGGGGACTGGCAGTCTAGGGCCATGGTGGCTCAGGAGGGACAGAGAGGGACTCAGCAACCCTGTGGGGGCAGCTGGGAGGGCAGCTGGGGTGTGGGTGGCCTGTCCTAGGACAGAGCTCACAGACAGAGGATAGAGCAGCTGAAGGTTCACAGGACCTGCCAAGGACTTGAGCAGTGTCCTGGTCAGTAGCTTGGAACAGGAACCAGAACCAGCACAAATTCTGATGACAGCATTGGAGAGAGGGAACAAGAAGTGGGTTAGGAAAGAAAGGAGCAACCTGACCAAGGCAGACACTATCCATGGAACTCCGTGACTCTCCTGCTGCCTTTCTCAGGCAGCTGACCTGAATTTTCTTTTATTAAAAAGAATTGAGCCGGGCGCAGTGGCGCACGCCTGTAATCCAAGCAACTTGGGAGGCTGAGTCAGGAGGATCGAGAGTTCAAAGCCAGCCTCAGCAACTTAGCGAGGCCCATAGCAACTCAGTGAGACCCTGTCTCTAAATAAAATACAAAATAGGGCTGGGGATGTGGCTCAGTGGTGGAGTGCCCCTGAGTTCAATCCCTGGTTCCCCCCCCAAAAAAAAGAATTGAACCAGGGCTAACCCCAAACTCTACCACTAACAACAACCCCAGTCTTTTTTTCCCCCCTCCAGTTCTGGAGACTGAACCCAGGAATTCTCTACCATGGAGCTACATCCCCAGCCCTTTTAAACTTTACCTTGAGACAGGGTCTCACTAAGTTGCCCAAACTGGCCTTGAACTGTGATCCTCCTGCCCCAGCCTCCCAAGAAGCAAGTCATTTTCCAAGTATTTACTTTGGGGTATTGATCAGTAAGTGCTTAATGTATATTGACTCAGTTCCCACAGCTCTCTGAGGGATGGATGGTTTTAAATCCATTTTGCCAATAAGAACTCAGAGGCACAGAGAGGTTGAATGATTTGCCCAGCATCACCCAGGAGAGGTATTCCAATACTGTCATCCTGGCTCCAGAGTCCTTCCTGACAACCCAAGAAGGAAGTGATGGCCTTTTCCCCCTTTCCAATTGAAAATATATCTTGCTTTTTCTGATTTGGAAAGTAACTGATGAGACACAAAAATATTTGATCAAGATAAATGAATATAAACAGGAAAGAAGATGACCTAAACAAGCCCATGTCAGACACCGAGGTATCTACCTCTGGTTTCAACATGTCCTAGTATAGCTGGTTCTTTGGAGATTAACTTTGAAAATCAAAATGGTGACAAGCAGGCCCAGCGTGTGGCAAGCATGGGAGGTAGAGATGATACGGATACGAATGGAGGAGGGAGACTTGGAAGAGTGCCCAGCAGCTCGTGGAGTCTGAGAGTGGAAGGCAGTGATGGGCATGTGCTAGGGACTCTCAGGGGCCCACAGCCCAAGGCTGGGCACTTACGAGTATCCCAGTCCTGCTGTTGGGCCTGCAAGAGCAGAGCCTGGCCCTCAGCATTGGGCACAGCTGGGGCCTCAAGCTGCTGGATGCAGAGGACATCCATCCTGGGAGGACCCACCCCCTCAACTCACTGCCTGGGTCTGGGACTGGCAGGGACAGTGAGCTGTTCTAGACCCCCACCCAGCTCACTGGGCAGTGTTCAGCCTCACTAGGAGCTCCAGCTGTCAGGCACCTTGCACCTTGCACAGGCCAACATTGCCTTCAGCGTTTGCATGAGAAAGAGGCTGTGCTCACAGAAAGGCCCACAACAGCCTGCAGGAGAGCAGTGATCCAGGTCTGGCATCCCTGGGTGAGAGCCATGGGCTCCAGGGAGCTGGGTCCCCCAACAATCAAACTTCCAGGAGGCCCAAACCAGTCCTCCTCCTCAGGGTCCCTCCTGCATACCCGGCTTCTAGGGAGAGCATAAAACTGTGGGCTAAGCATAGATGGGACCTGTCTCAAAAACAAAAAATAAAAAGGGTTGGGGATGTAGCTCAGCAGTAGAGCACTCTGGGTTCAATCCTGGTACTACAACAGGAGAATGCTGACTTGGATCATGATCTTTGCCTCCTGGCTGTGGCTGTACTTGCACTGAGATCTTCCTGTGCAAAGGGCAGGTCAAGATTGCCCAGTTGCTATGGGATGCCCTGACTGAGGAGGTTCTGTGCAAGGCATGGAATGATCAGTCTTGACCCTGAGAGTTCAAACACCAGCTCCTGGGGAGAGAGAATTATGACTGCAAGTAGATCATTATAATTGCTTGCCAGTGCTTTGGCCTTCAGGCCTGCTTTGGAGAAACTTTCTCACAGAAAATCCTTTTGATGATAAAACCTATATAATAAACATGCTGAGCCAACTCTGGGTCACTGTTCCTCCATCAGAGGATGGTGTCCCACATGGTCCCAGCTTTCTCTCCATAAGTGTTTGTTGTCTTTCTTAATCCCCCATCGCTCTTCCCTGGTTTCCAAGGTTCAGCCATGCAGGTGGTGGCAACAAAATATAAGCAAATAAATAGAGATAAAATAAACATAAAAGGGTCGCTGATGAAGCTCCACGGGAGAAGGCTTGCCTAGCCTGGGCATGGCTCTGGGTGTGATCCCCAGTCTCACACACAAGTATCTATCATGAGGGCAACACAATGTCACACATCTAACCTACTGACTGCCACAGCCTGTCCCAGTCAGCCCTGAACACACTCAGAACACAGCCAACCTCACACAGCAGCCAACCTCACACTGCAGTGCTAAGTGTCTTCTGTTTCTACACCAGGGATGGAACCCAGGGCCTGGCATGTGCCAAGTGCATTCTATCACTGAGCTTCTACCAAGCCCACCAAAGTGCTATCTCACACAGGGTACTGAACACTGTCCTGAAATCCCGCTCCAGTGTTTGTACCATGATAAGCCAGGTAAACGGACCAGCTGCATCCAGTGACCTTTCTGAGATTTGACGGGTGCTGGGGATTGAATGCAGGGGCTCTCACACACTGACCTCTGGGAAGTGGAGCCTCATGGATGGATTAGCACCCTAATCCATCAGGGAATTAGGAAAGTGGTGTAAGCCCCTTCCCTATGACCCTCCTACCCCTCTGCCATGGGATGACAGTGTACACATCCCCAGGGAGAAAGAAGCAACAGGTGCCAATTTGGAGGCAGAGAACAACCCTCAACAAATGCTGGCCCTGCCCGCACCTTGAACTGGGATGTTCCAGCCTCCAGAATGTGAGAAAAGTAATTTCTACTGTTATAAACTACCCATTCTCAAGTGTTCTGTTATAACCACACTAAAGAACCCAGACATCTGTTAACCCAGGTACTCTCAAATTACCAGTGAGGCCGGATGCAGTAGAGCACATCTGTAAACATAGCAGCTCACACAGGCTGAGACAGGAGGATTGCAAGTTCAAGGCCAGCCTTAGCAACTCAGGGAAGCCCTAAACAACTTAGTGAGTCTACAAAAAGAAGGAAAGAAAAAAAGAAAGAAAGGAAGGAAGGAAGAAAGCAAGAAAGGAAGGAAGGAGAGAGAAGAGAACAGAAGAGAAGAGAAGAGAAGAGAAAAGAAAAGAAAAGAAAAGAAAAGAAAAGAAAAGAAAAGAAAAGAAAAGAAAAGAAAAAAGGCTGGGAACATGGCTAAACACCCCTGGGTTCAATCCTCAGTACCCAAAAATAAATGGCCAACAAGAATGCCTCCCTCTTGCCACAAGATTACCTCCCTCTTCTAGGACCTGTGAGAATAGTAAGCACTTTAAGTGTGTATGCTTCTCCAAGTGTGACTTCTGTGGCGGTGCTGGAGCTATCCATCAAGACCCCACAGGGGGACTCACCGTCCCATCTACAACACCCACCTCAACATTTGCAACACCTGGCCTTTGGGGGTGCTCCAGCTCCAAATACAGTAAGTTCTGAGAAGAAATAAACATCCATTGAAAAAAGTCTAATAAATATCAGTCTAGAAGTGCATACCCCGTGAAATACCTTTCTAGGACAAGGAGGAAATTGACAGTTTCAGTTAAACCAAAATGGGGAAAATCACATATAATAGACCTGTGCAAAAGGATGCTGTTTTAGGTCAGAGCCCCCAAACAGCCTGTGAGGTTCTGTGTCTATGACTTACTGAGGTAGATCTCCCAAGAGAGACCTGGCAGGAAGTGAGCAAAGCTAGCTGGGGCAGGAGAGGCAGCGACAGGGTCTGGGCTGGGCAGAGGCACAAGCCTTAGATCCCACGTGACCACAGGGGACACTCCATGGCTGGTGGTTTTGGAAACAGGTGCTCCCATATCACAGGAGGTGGCCAACCCTTGAATATAAAACACACTGTGTGCCAGGTGACTTTGCCCATCTGTAGGCTCGTGAGGCAATCTGAGCATGTTTCAGGCAGGCTGGGCTCAGCTACGATGCCTGGAGGGTTAGGGTGTTCCATGCATGTTGGACTTGCGACCTATTCAGCTTCAGTGGGTTTGGGGGTGCAGCCCCATTGTCAAGGAGCACCTCACTGTCCCTGCGTGTGGTAGGCAGCGTCTGCTCGCTGCGCTTCCTGTGCGGTCCGACCGCACAGGAAGAGTCCATGGGATTTGTTCTTAAACAAGGTAATATATGCACCTAGTGTCTAAATCTAACAATGGCTTAAAGGCTATAAAAAATTGTTAATCTGCTTCTCTTCTTTCCTCTTTTCTCCCCTCCTCGACTCTCCAGAGGCAGCCACAAGAGTTGATTTCAGTTTTTCATTACTTGTATTTCTGTATTTTACAATGTTCACAAACTGCCCTCTCCTGACAGCTGTCTTGTTGCTGTTCATTCGTTACTCACTGGTGGCAGGAGAGGGTTTTGGCATTCTTCCTGCCAGCTGCTCTGTTTTATTGACACAGGGCCTGGCTGCATTGAGGGGCTGGCCTGGAACCGGGCTCCTCCTACCTTGACCTCAGGTGGAGCCCTCTTGATCCCATTGTTCCGCTCACTTCCCACCTCTCAAGGGTGCCTCTGTTCTTGGTGCAATCCACCACCTACCTCTCTGTGATCATGCCATGACATGCCTCAACTTGGAGCAGGTGGGCCTCTGTGACAGCATTTCCTCCTGCTTCCACATTCTCCAGTCTTCCTAGGGGTCTCTGCCGTGACTCCCAGATCCAGGGCTGCACCAGCCCCCTCAGCAGGCTTTTCGGCAGCACGAAGGCCTCCTTCCGTGGCTCCCTGACAACATCTGCCTCAGGGCTCCTGTGCCTTCTTGTCCTGGCCTCACGGTCTGAGCATAGGTCATTCGTGTGGCCCCAATGGCTGAGAAAGGATGCATACTCCAGTTTGCTGATCTCCTGGTCGGTTGGTGGTTTTACTTTGCAAGTCCAAATACATGTCTGTGTTTCCTGTGCACTTCATCGATGGTGCTGCGAGGCAAGGGACAAGTTCTTGATTGAACAGCAGGTAACTGGGCTGGTGCAGCTCACTGGTGGAGCCCTTGCCAAGCACCACCAGGCAGGTTGTGTCCCCAGTGAGTGAGAGGGGTCCTCACTCAGAATTCAGCCAGCAATCTCCATCGCCCTTTGTTTTTTAATGTTGTTGCACTTTTCAAAATTAAATATCACCCTGCTCTAGCCTAATAAATACAGCATCTTATCTCTCTGCTAATACGAATTCCAGTTTCCTAAAAATTCCTGAGGATTTTTTTTGCTTGGTCACCTTGAATTCAGCAATCCTCTTTCATGATTAAAAGGAAATCTAAAGTGGCCTATACTGCTGCTATGTGGCCTCAGGTAACCGTAGTGGAGCCACTTGAATGATCTGTAAGCCTTAGCATCTATTGGAGTCCCCAAGGAGCACCTAAGCTGAGAGGCAGGCCAGGAAGGCTCCTTCCAGCAGCCTGGAGGCCATTCATATTGAGGGCTCCAGGGGAAGGTGACCTGCCTCTCGTCTCCCAGGAGTTAAGTCGGGAATAGTCCAGCTCCAGGCAAACTTAAATTCACTTCACAGGCCTGGGCCACAGTTTTCTGATCTGCACAGCAGAGGTAAAACCTAATCACGTTCCTCCTCCCATGCTGTACTCACTAGTTAACTGGGGAGTCCTGCTGGACACCCAGGTCTCCCCCAGAGGGAACACAGATGACAGTGCCATGTCACAGCCCTCTTCATGCAGAGGGAGGCCATGGTGACATGTGCTGTGTCACAGTGCTCCATGTGCAGAAAAGGTTAAGTTGCTTAGGGCCTCAGTTTCTGAGGCTGGCCTTAAACTCACAATCCTCCTGCCTCAGCCGACCAAGCCACTGGGATTACAGGCATACATCACTATGCTAGGTCATATTCTGTCTTTAAAAATGTAATTTACACTGAGATTTCATCTCCCTCCAGTCACAATGGCAATTATGAAGAATACAAGCAACAATAAATGTTGGTGAGGATGTGGGGAAAAAGGTTCATTCATACATTGTTGGTGGGACTGCAAATTGGTGCAACTACTCTGGAAAGCAGTATTGTGATTCCTCAGAAAACTTGGAATGGAACTACCATTTGACCCAGTTGTCCTACTTCTCAACATATACCCAAGGGACTTAAAATCAGCATACTATAATGAAGTACCCAAATCAATATTCACAGCAGCTCAATTCACAATAGCTAAGCTATGGAAAAAACCTAGGTGCTCTTCAACAGACGAATGAATAAAGAAAATGTGGAATATTACTCAGTCATAAAGAAGAGTGCAATTATGGAATTTGCTGGTAAATGGATGGAACTGGAGACTATCATGCTAAAGGAAATAAGCCAATCCCCCAAAACAAAGGCCAAATGGTCTCTCTGATATGGGAATGCTGACTCACAATAGGCTGGGTGGAGGGAGGAGTGGAGGAGGTTCACCAGATTGGACAGAAGGGATGGAGGAAAGAGAGTGTGGATAAGAATAGGAAAAACAGTAGAGTTAATCAGATATAACTTTCTTATGTTCTTGTATGAATACACAACCAGTGTAACTTCACATCATGTACAACCACAAGAATGGAAAGTGATATTCCATGTATGTGTAATATGTCAACATACATTCTACTGTCATGTATAACTAAAAAGAACAAGTAAAATTTTTTTGAATCAGACATTACTACCTCATGTACATGTATGATTGCATGAGCAGTGTGATCATACAATATGTATAATCAGAAAAATAAGATATTACACTCCATTTATGTATGATCTATCAAAATGTATAAATGTATTCTACTGTCATGTACAACAAATTAGAACAAATAAAAAAATGTTTTTAAGTAATTTACCTGCAGCCCTGCCCAGCTTAGGTAAATGAGCCATATTACATTAATCAGCAAACAAAATGTTATCTCTGGAAGAAATGCAGGCCCACAAGGCTCCTCCCTTCCAGTAAGAACAAGTTAACCAGGTCAGGGGTGACATTTTCACAGACCAGATTCCAGAACTCAGGGACATAGGTTTGAAAGACCCCAGCCCCATGTCTTAAACCCATGACACAGGACAGAACCCCCCCCCCCAGGAAAGGAACAGATTCCGGAAACTAAAACCATGACATAGGTCACTCTACCCAAACCCCCCCTTAGGGAGGTTTCGGGAGCTGGTCTCAGGAACTGGTTTCAGGAACTGGTTTCGGGAGCCGCCCGGAGGTTGTTAAACTTAAACTGATAAACAGGTTAAGAAACCACAGGACAATTGGAAAAAGCATAGGTCACCGTGACAGAGCAGAAATCATGGTTGTTCTGGGAATTTAAATTTAACCTATGTGTTGGATTCAAAATAGCCAATAAGAAACCTGTTGCTTACCGCGCGCGCGAAACCTGCCCCTTTACCCTATAAAAATCCTGTACCCCAAAGCCCGGTGTGCCAGTTCACCGAAGCTCCGGCTGAGGTTTTGCTGGGCACCCGCAGGCGCCTGTGTACCAATAAACTCCTCCTGCTTTTGCAGCCAGCAGTGTCTTCGCGTGATCTTCCTTGGACAGGGAGACTGAGGGTCTTTCATTTGGAGGTTCCACCAAGATTAATGTTTGTGCAGCCCCGAATCCCTGCCCGAGGAACATCTGGAAGAACTACTGGGAGGTAAGCTGGCCAGCTCGAGCTCATTGTCGTGTTCATTGTCACATTGTCATTTTTCTTGACTCTCTACATGTTTGTTCATATGTGTTTCCTGAGCGCAGCGTTAGTATGATCACTCGTGGTCACTTAGTACTTTGGGCAGCCCGAGAAGGAGTTGACGGACTCAGACTTCTCCCCTGCCACCCTGGGAGACGTCCCAGGGAACCTTAGTACCCGATTCTTTGGGAATTTGGACGTGTCCAAGGGATACTTCACTTTGTTTTTGGCCGGAGAGACTTGCACTCTCCGGCACCATTTAGTACTTTCAGTTTGTGCCGAAAACGCGCAGCGTTTGTGATCTGTTGTCTTGTCTTTGTTCTCTTGTGCCTGTTCCTTAACTTCCTTTCCTCTAGTGAGACTAAAATGGGGCAATCCATGGTAACCCCCCTGAGTCTCACCCTCGACCATTGGCAAGACGTCCGAAACTGTGCCAGCAACTTGTCGGTCGAGGTCAAAAAGAAGAAGTCAAATCCCACCCCAGGCCCTCAAAGGTATTAAAATCGAAAGTGAATCCAACTTTAATTCACGTGAATAAAATGGTTCAATTTAAATTGGGTATAAACCAATAAAGGTAACATGTTTTTAAATTTCTTAACCCACTCTAAGTGGTCAAACGATTAAAAATGTTGTCTAAAAATGTCAATTAATATTAATCAATTATTTCTAGGATTTTTCTTCAACAGAAAAGAGATGGCAAATACTGTTCAATACATATGTCTGATATCTTGTTTTTTTTTACAGTAAAATAAGTAAATTAGATATGATGTATATAGAATTAGTCAAAGGTGCTTGTTAGAGACATCTGGTTGATTTGCTAAGTTAGAATGCTACTGAATAACATCGAGTACTCTTAATGTTTAAATTCCATTGGGTAACATAATTAAAATATCATTGGTGTTCTCTTTTTAATAGAGGTTTAAGATTGCTTTGTGTCCATCACTACAAATAAGGTTACTAAATGAAATCATAACAAGTACCATTCTACATACAAAAGAATCCAAAGGTTTCAACTGTGATTCAATTAAAGAACTATAAATAGTAAAATTTTTCATCTCATTAAAATGGAATAATTCATCTAAATTCAGAAATTTCCTAAGAGTTGTTTCAAAATACAAACAAAAGGAGTCAACAGATAGGAAAGAGAAAATAGAAGGTTCTAGGTGTGGAAACATATTCAGTAGAAGGAAAAAGAATGTTTCTGGGTAGGAAAGTCTTTCTGTGATGAAATACATGAGAGTCTAAGTAAGTGCTAAGAAAGTCTGTGTGTAAGTGAAGGACAAATTTTACCAAGTTTGTGTATGACTAAGTTGGTTATATGTATATGAGATGGTCAATTAAAAACTAAGATTTTCCCTTAAGATCAAATATTAATGGACTGATACAAACCAAAGTGTGTAATCTATATGTTAAATTGACAAGGGTTTCTTTAAACATTCATTCAAGAGTCTAAATTCTTTCTTAAAGAAAAAAGAAAAAAAACTAAATTTGGGTAACATCAAGATAATTGTGCTATTATTCTTCTTTGTATATTAATGTGTTTAAATCTTCCAGGTACACAAGTCTTTAGAGCAGAAAATTTATCAAGCTGCTGTTCTCCAAACTAAACTTGTTTGTACTGGTAATTTTAAACTTATAGAAACAGTAAATTTTATTGGGGACTTATTTATCATTTAATGTTCTATATAACAGGACCTGTTATCAATGGGGGTATATGTAAATTTGTTACTTTTTACGCTGAGATCAAAAGTTAAATGCAAATGTATTTAAAAGTTAGTGAAAGCCTGATTGTTTAAAGGTTAATATCGTGAAACATGAAAACATTTGGCCACTTTGCTACACAAAAGGAAAGTTAGAAACTAAAATGATGTTCAAAGAGGAGGCAAAAATCAGCTTCAGAACTAAGACACCTAAGATTGTAAAGAGCCCTGCCTTACCTGAGATAAGGCTCTGCCTCCCACCCTGCTGCATGTCAAAATAGCTCCAATATAAGCCAGACATCAGTATGTTTAAAGTTATATTTAAAAGATTGTTTGCTGTAAAATACTGTGATCTCAAACAGGGAATATAATATATAGCTCAGGCAGAATATAAGATTACTATTACACAAGCTAGATATGTTTTTGCTGTTGTGAATTGTATTTTGTATTTTCCTTTTAAGCTTTATAACTGCCTGATTAATGCTTTAAAAGGTACTGCTTCTAGAGCAAACCTAAATTTGAGATACTAAGCCATCACCTATATTGCAGATGAGATAATATAACCCTAATTAGATAAAAAAGTAGTAATAATTGCAAAGTTATAGACTTTGGAGTTAAAGCCCAGTACTCTTACTTTGTGATTGGTGAAACTGGCTTGCTGGATGTTTAAGATCAAACTTAGAGATCAAGATTAACACAGGAGGGCCAAGAAAACCAGTTTTGGCTCTTGCCCTCAGAGTCAGCCTGAAGCCAGGGAAAAGGAGAGCTTCTAAAAAGAGCTTTGAACGCTGGGTCACACAACCTTCCGATCAGGGAGATTTATGAGACTCACTAGAGGACGAAAGCCAATCAGTGCGCCTGCTACAGAGGAGGGTCATTGCAAAAGGGAGAGACATCCCTAATGCCTCCAAGGGAAGCCACCAAGGAGACTGACCCTACCTAGTCTATGGCACTAAAGGAACTAAGAAGCTACTCTCCACGAGTGACCCCTGTGGGAACTTGGCTGACTCTTAAGAGACAGAAACAGGTCAATTTGACCAGCTTGATCTTAAACACCTAGCAAAACAGTTAAAACCAAAACATAGTCATTCCTGGGCATTTAAAAAGGAACTATCAGTCAGAAATTTTCACTCAGTTTAAGGCCTTTCTAAACTGTACAGCTAGGCTTAATCTATGTTCGCTAGTATGATTATCTAGCCCTAAATAACAGAAATATAGAGATCTCTACTAAACACAGGTTATACCAATAGAAGGATGTTTTGCAAAAATCAGATGACATTAAGTAGCTTAACTATATTTTCTGGGGACATAAATAACATTAAAATTAAAAATTGTGCTTCCATGCCAATATTAAAGTTCCCAAATAAAGGCCTTGACCTCTCCAGCATTTGTTAGGCCTAATCACAGGAACAACTTCTCAGTTCTTCCATCTGGTGAAAGACTGATTTCTATTTATTGACATGTTCCAGATGCTGCAACAATTATTCTATGTCAATCTCATTTTGGTACTCATGTCTTTTGTTTCTCTCATAGAAGCACCCATCCCCCAGCTGACTTTACAACCTGCTCTTCCCCAAGCAGACTTCTACGCTGGACCCCTCAATTGACCAGATTTCTATAAAGGAACTCAACTGCTTGCCCCCCACTTCGCCCCCTTCCAACTCAGAAGCAGCCAGAGCGGTCTTCGACCACTTTCCTTACAGCAAGCAGTTAAGTTCCTAAACAAAAAGGGGGGAATAAAGCCAGATTTAACAGGCAGTTAGTGTAGAAATCAGGGAATCTGGTCAAATTGAGGAATGAAGTCTGGGAAGTTGGAGACGCCCCTGGGAGACTGGAATGTCATTGCCTCCAGAGCCCTCTGATCACCAAGGTTACCTGCTCAACTGCCCCTCCCCAAAAGCTGCAGGCAGTGAGTTGCTAATTAAGGCCTCCAGGTCCCACCTGAATCTCCACGTGGCCCTTCCCCCTGCCATTCCCACCTCACCTTTTTTTGCTGTGTCACCACCACCATATGGGCAGGAAGAAAAGATAAAGGTCAGAGGAAGGGGCAAAACAAAAGAAGACCCTAACCCTATAAAAGATGGAGGGGGCACCTGGATTTGAACCGGGGACCTCTTGAGGATGAGGAACCCCCAACTGCCGGGACCCTCCCAGACCCCTCTCCGATGGTGGGAAGACTCCGGGGGTGCAAGGAGCCTACAACTTCTGGAGAAACCTCAAAGGCTTTCCCCTTGAGACAGACTGGAGGCCCCAACGGTCAATATCAATACTGGCCTTTCTCTGCCTCCGACCTTTATAACTGGAAAACCCATAACCCTTCCTTCTCGAGTGACCCTGTAGCCTTAACCCCTTTTGATTGAGTCCATTCTAGTGACCCACCAGAAATCAACAGTGCCACACTCCTCCAAGATAGGGGACACTGTCTGGGTCCGCAGGCATCAGAACAAAAACCTTGAACCTCGCTGGAAAGGACCTTACACCGTCTTGCTGACCACCCCTACCGCCATCAAGGTAGACGGCATTGCAGCTTGGGTCCACGCATCCCACGCGAAAGCTGCACATCCATAAGACTCCACTCCTGCACCCCAGGAATCAACATGGAGGTTACAACGCACCCAAAACCCACTAAAGATAAGACTTTCACGCTGTTAATTATCTTAGCTTTGTTTCCCATGATGTCCTATGGCATCCAGAAATCTAGTATGGTTTATTCACAATATTGAAACTGGAAAGAAATTGGTCCTGGCTCAAGGGCATCATGCCCTAAATACCCGGTGGCCAGACTTGACTTTTGATCTTTGTAAATTAGCTGAAGGATCTTGGGAACACACTCAGAAAACCAAAGGGGACTCCTATCCACCCTGCAGATTCCGATCTTGGTACTTTTGCCCCGGGCGCGCCCGTACCTATTAATGTGGGGGGCCAAAGGCCTACTATTGTGCCTCATGGGGTTGTGAGACTAGTTCAAATGGGTATTGGCTCAAGGGAAAACCTAGAAATGACTACATGCAATTTTCAGAGACAACCCCAGGTGAATCTAATGTAACTATCAGATTTACCCAGGAAGGAAGGAAACAGATAGCGTCCTTCCTAGAAGCCCCTTTGTTGAATCTCCTCCTCCAGGCACTGGGGATCGGCTGTTGCGCCTAGTCCAAGGAGCTTTCCAAGCCCTTAATTCCACTAGTCCAGACAAAACCCTAGACTGTTGGTTATGTCTAGCCTCTAGCCCACCCTATTATGAAGGAATTGCCATTACAGCTAATTGGACCAATAGCAGTACTCCTAATAGCAAATGTTCCTCTCTTCCTAGCTCTAAACTTACAATCCCTGAAGTCAGTGGGCAAGGCCTGTGTATAGGCAAGGTACCTAGGTCACATTACTCCCTTTGTAACCGGGCCCTCCCAACTCTGGACGGCCACCAATATATCTGGGGACCTAATGGAACCTAGTGGGTATGTAACACAGGACTGACCCCTTGTGTATCCACCGCCATTCTGAATGTCACAAACCTATTTCTGTGTATCAGTCCAGCTATGGCCTAGGATATCCTACCTACAATCAGAGTATGTTCTGGGTCACCTAGAAGGCCAAAAGAGGTACCCCCCGGGAACCCATTAGCCTGGCCATAGCTCTGTTACTAGGAGTAGTTAAAGAAACCATGGAGAAGGTAACAGAAAGATTAGCCAAACGGCAGAAAGAATTTAAGGCACAAAAAGGATGGTTTGAGCAATGGTTTAATAAGTCACCCTGGTTGACTACCTTGCTATCTACTATAGCTGGCCCCTTGATAATTTTAATACTAATTTTCACCTTTGGGCCCTGCATCTTGAACAGATTAGTGCAGTTTATGAAGGACCGACTTTCTACAATCCAGACTATGGTCCTTACCCAACAGTACCAAATGATTAAGCAAACTGATGAATATTCTCCATAACCGAGACAGAATAGACAAATGGATATAGGATTCTATCCATGATATAGAAAAAGGGGGGAATGAAAGACCCCAACTCTATGTCCACCCCCCCCATAGGAAGGGAACAGATTCCGGGAACTAAAAACCCATGACATAGGTCACTCTACCCAACCCCAAACCCCCTAGGGAGGTTTCGGGATCTGGTCTTGGGAACTGGTTTCAGGAACTGGTTTCGGGAGCCGCCCGGAGGTTGTTAAACTTAAACTGATAAACAGGTTAAGAAACCACAGGACAATTGGAAAAGTATAGGTCACCTTGTCCTAGCAAAAATCGTGGTTGTTCCGGGAGTTAAAATGTAACCTATGTGCTGTATTCAAAATATCCAATAAGAAACCTGTTGCTTACCGCGCGCAAAACCTGCCCTTTTACCCTATAAAAACCCTGTACCCCAAAGCCCGGTGTGCCAGTTCACCGAAGCTCC